>JAYRBW010036659.1:0-11885 GCA_036023295.1 Invenusta paracnida | reverse complement strand
CCCCTCCCGCCCACGCAATTGTGATCGTAGCACTCCCACCCTACTACTTTCACTTATTAGGAACATAACATTTTCACTTCTATAGCATTGTCGTTTTGAAAATATATGTATATTTTAAACGATTAAATCTTTAATTTAAGACCGCGTGTTAAAACTAACCATATATGGGGTACTTTTCTCTAAAAGGTCAAATATTTAAAACTTAAAAAGTTAAAATAACAGAAGATAAAACGCGGTCAAGAATGACGATAAACGGTAAAAGTAGTTCAAGTAAAGTAGTCTAATAAATTACTTATATTAATTATTAAGCTAAAGCAAAGTGATGAATTCATTTTCTAAATACTACCGTAATAATATCTACATTCTATGTAAATGATAGTCTTACAATGTTAAGCATAAAATTTGAAAGGTTCTGTTATCAGTTCAAAAAGAATATTATAATTCAAAAAGTAGGCTTCATCCCTCCACTAAATTATAAACTATTTGCAAAACGGTAATTCTTTCAGTACTATTATTTTCTGTTATTACAAATTCCTATCGGCTTTTATACGTCTATTTATGTACCCAGGCTAACACATTAAATAGGTAAATTAGCATAAATAGCATACCAGCGATCTATACAAATGTCAAAATATTTCCCCTCACATATATGCTTATCTCATATTCTGCAATACACTTAATATATATATTAATGCATCTTTATAATACATATCAAAAAAGCAATGTCCTGACATTGGCTCACACATAAGTTCCATTGTCATCATTGGAAACAAATTTAGACATGAAAACATTACTATTTTTAATATTACATTGATAAAAACGGTATCTTAATATGGTATGGATAACCCCTTTGCCTATGATCCAGACCTATCGATATAATGAAATCTGTAAAACATGACGTTTCTATTATAAACTCAAACCAATATTAGCAACCCACCTCAGACACCACTTTCTCCATAACAAGATCTCCACTAGTTGAGTTCATTTCCTCTCCTCCAGCTTCCACACTACTCGTGGTACAAGCCGCAGGAATCACCGTCGCCTGGGAGACAACAGAGTTTGTAACGGATGTAGTTGAACTGTTGGTGATACTGTCACTGGTTACTGTGCAATCGCACGTCGATCCTTCGTGACTGTTCTCTACACTTTCTGATTTTCCAACAATGTGGGAGCTTTCATCTGAAGTATTTTTGTAGGTTGAATAATGCATAATATCTAATAAAATAAGTTTAAAAGAAAAAAACAGTCCTTTTATTAATATAAAAAGTTATAGGCTAAAAGATTGGAAAATAATGGCAGTAATTTAAAAATATTAGATATTTACCGTCATTTGTTAGTTAAGTTAGACTTGTTTAATATAGGATTCTCTATTATTAGGCATATTATTACGTCGAGTAAAACTTTAATTACAAATAATAACAGCCATAATAATATTATAATGACATTTAATTATAAGTTCTCTGTAATATAAAATGACAATTCATAAAACATTAGTGGAAATAATATAATTATAATAATATCATGTATAGCATAATCATATACACGATGCGCCAAAAAGAATGACAAAATTTAAATTCACGCATCTTAAAAGATAATTGACTACAAGAAGTCTAGGCTGCTAGGCTCAAATTTAACTCAAATATAATCGAGTGAAGGGAGTGTTACTCATCACTAAATGTAATCATTAGAAACTAATATTTTACACGCTTGTTAACATAAAATTATTTTTTCGAATGAAATTTTAAAATGTACTATATAGGGTAGATCACTTTTGATAAAATGGAGTTTCCACGTATTTGTATTATAAATATATTAAAAAAAACAAGAGTCTTCTGAGTATATTATTATCTACCTGAATAATAGTTTAACTTAGTTGTGCACCAAGGAAGCCGTAAGGCGAAACGTCTGCAATAATATATCAAATAAGTATCTGAAGACTCTTGTGTTTTTTCTTATAGATCACTTTTGTACTTGATAAATTCATTACTGTAGTTAATTACGATGTATGTGTGAAGTTGTTGAGAAGATTTCAGACGTGGCCTAGTTATTGATGGCCAAATTTGATTTCTGATAAGTTACATAGCCTCAAAGCATCTATCTATAGATAGATCAGCGAGTTCATAAATCGCAAAAGCCTTCCGAATAAGAGCCCTGGAAGGCCAGAAAATACAACTAGAAGCGACAGACTTCTCTTAAGACTGACACTCAGTAAGCAGATCTTTTGTAGTCCCCAATTACGTAAGCGTCGATACGAAGTATTTTCCTTTCAAACGATGTACAGGCGCCTAAAAAAGGTAAACATCCTGAGATCACGAAAAGTGAGGGTTCCCTATTTGAATCTAGCAAATATCGCAATAAGACTTCAGTCGTGATGTATAGTGCGGAAATATTGGATCGAGGAATGCGATTGTGTAGTCTTCACGGACCTTTCGGTTCAAACGGTGATTGAAGCACAACCGACGTAACACGAAGTATATTCTTTTTATAATGAATGAATCTGAACCTTACCTTAACCGAGAACGCGAAATCAGATATTTTCAGAGCTAACAAAAAATTAATTAATACTATAAAATATCCTATTTTTTCTTTTATTAAAATTAGTTTTAACTTAACAAAATATTTAAATATAAAAAAATAATTTAGACAAAATATTTCTAAAATGGGATGCTAATTAAAAATTATTACAAAATTCACTGTATAGTAATATATTTTCAAAATTATATAAAAGTATGTACCTTTTATAGGAAAATGCATTGTAATATATTTTTTGTCAATACGTCTTAAAAATAAGAAATATCGTGTAAATCAAGAATATAGAAGTTGGAATATAATTTTTTTTTCCTAATATAAATGTTTCTAGCTCAAGAGAGTTGATTAAACAACATTGAAACTCGGTAATATTTAACTAAAATCAAAAGACAATTTCGAAGAGCCTACCCAAAGCTGTGGAAGACATAGTGACAGGGCCAACCTCAGCCCCCGAGGAGCCAGAATTGGTTGCATTCCTCGACAACTCGATGTTGAGTCGCTCCTTGAGTTCGTTGATCTGACTGATGTACTGAGTTTGAGAACTCTCCAACTGTTGCAGATACCACTGCTGATCCCGACACTTCTGATAGAAGGTGGGTGGTCGAACCTGTCGTTGTCGTGAGGAAGAAGAGAAATAAAGGTAATTTAGATGTTGTTCAGATGAAAAGCAGGTCTATTATTGAATCATCAAACTACCATCAACCACTACTAACTCTATCAATGCAGAAGGATAGATTGTTATCCAGCATTTGTTATAATTTTCTTAATCAATAAATGGAGGGAAATTAACTCATGTGATTTTTTATAAATAGAAGCTTTGCAACTTTTAGTATTATATCTATTATGATATCAGAAGGGAACAATGCAACCGGCAGTTAAAAATATATCCTGGTTTAAAAAATAAGTTATTTAATTGTTTTAAAAGTTAGTTCGATTTAAATAACGAACATATGCAGACAAACATCATTCTAGTATGATAATAATTGACCTACTAAAAATTAATTGTAATGCATTAAATAGATTATTTCTTTTTAAAAATATGTTTTTTTCTAAATGATGTTCGTTTACCAAAATACAATAAATTTAACAAAATTCAAATAAAAACAAAAATATACTTAATATATTAATCTACTTTTGACAACAATTATTGTGTATTATACACAAAGTCTAAACATGTGTGCATTTAAACATACTGTTTTATCATTAAACTAATCGATAATGTAATAATATTGTTTATTCAAATTTTAACATATTTTTAATAAACCAAATGTGTTATTTGCTTATTATCATTATTCTAGGAAATCACAACAAAATATTATTACATTTTATTCACAAAACAAAAATAAAATTTGCGCAATCTAATATGTTTTATTTCACTAATTCATGATTGTTGCTTTAGATGCAGTACATACCATTCAAAAAATTGACTTTAGTTCAAGAACTATTTATAACCACATTTTTAATATATATATTTAACATACTAATAATAAAATATGCAATATTATATAATATGTAGATTTATTCTGTCATTCCGCCATTCATCACAATCCTCAATGAAATTAGGTAAATTATATTATCATTGTTAAAAAACCAAACATAATAGAAGCAGTTTTTAAGTTACCAATAATAAAGAATTAATGACACTAAATAATGGATTAGATACTTATGAAGGTAATTTTCTATCTGTGATGCTTTCATGTATCTAACAAAAAATCAATATGATAATAAGTAATAAACTAATGTAATTATCACAAAATTAGTTTTTTTAAGATGAAGACCCAACAATTGAAACACACAATGTGCGATACATGCACCTAATTCAGAAAATTCCAATCATGCATCATATATCGAGCACTCTAACTAGGATTCATAAAATTTACAAAGGTAAAATATCTTTTTTTTCAACAAAAATGTAATAATTTATAAGTATTCTTACAAAAAATTATGCACAAAATATGTATATAAAACATTTTCTATTCATTAACTGAATAACAACAAAATTAATTTTAAAACGACTATATTATTAAGACATAAAGAAAAATACAGATGAAACATCATTTTATTAAATATTATATTACATTTTACAATACAGTTGGAATAATATGGTTTGCATTATTAGACATATATTATATTACTTAATATCATTGTGAATCTCAAAACCCGTAATAATTAACAAAAATAAAAATATTTTACTGGTTATCAATATTTCTGGTAAAAATTCTTCAATAATCGTTTCATAGGTAATTATTAACCAGCTAATTTGTCAATGAATAACTAATCAAATGAAATTCGGGGTTTTTCATGGGTTTCTAAAATAAATTTTTTATTTTATTTCTAATAAAATAAATTTTCCAAAATCAAAATGCGTCTACTATTTAAGACGAGTGGGAACCTTAATTTGAAAAATACAAGTACTCTCTATTTCTCTCGGTAACACTAACAAATATTCACTTATCTTAATGTAAGAAACTAAGCTTAGCTCTAACAACTAACCTGAAAGCGGAGAATGAGACTATCGGTGTCGGGGTCCAGATAGCCCTCACTCGCTAATACATCTAATCGGAAGAATCGATTATAGCCCCAACACTCGCCCACTTCGAAATCAGAGGCAAACTCACGGACGATGTTTTTTGTGGGGTCACGTGACACCTGATGGACCATCTCTACCCGGTACTCGTATCTGATTGGTGGTTAAGAAAAGTAAATAAGGAAACGATATTTCAAATCTGTTTTAAAGAGTTTCTTTTCAAATAATACATACAGACATAAAATACTTTAGAATTATCTAATAATATTGAATATCTATAAGTAAAGAGACAAAATTAAGGAAAATTAAATGAAAACAATCTTCTATTCATCTCACTTACAAAGAAGGGCATAAAATGCAATTATTAAAATCCATGAGTTAAATAATATAAATAGAAAATAAAAGATGAAGTGTAATAATGTACAAAAAATAGTATTCTAATGTACAAAAAATAGTATTCTAATGTACAAAATGAAATACACATACAATACAATAATTAACTCAAATAGATTGTACTTTTGTTAATGATCATCACCACTTTATAATAAATTTTTTAAGAATCCTAATAATACGTATTATGCATATTATTTTTATATTATTCTAAATACCAACCATTTTGTTTATTATACCTATTTTGCAAACGATTTCTTAAAAAATTCTTTGAAAGTAAAGTTCGTAAATATGCCTTTAGTTTTTAATGAAGCAAATTTATTTTTAGGTGTTAGAAATTTAGAAAACTATATCCATTAAAACCAATATGAAAAGATTCACAGACCAGAAAAAAAGCTTCATTTTGAAAGCTTGATCCTTGTTAACGGAAATGCAGTTTTTTTACATAATATTATATGTAATATACAGTTCATTTAGTTCATTATAAAAATATAAGAAAAATTCGGTTCAGTATAGTCAGTATGCCTTACTGTATAATTCAACAAAAGAAAAATATCTTTATAAAAATAAATAATAGACTGACAAAAATGTATAGATGCAATACAAAATGGTATACATAATATATATTTTACGACAATAATTTTTTCCAATGGATGGATTACTGTTACCTTCGATACAGTCACGTGTCATTGTTATAATAAACATTGTATAGAATATTGCATTATATTAATAAATAAATATAGAATAGGACACAAATAATAGGTTAACTAAAACTTTAGAAAAGAAATTATTATTGTTAAAATTGCACCCATTCAACCAACTGTTAATTTGGGGAAATGTTTAATTAAATGATTTTCTAATTTACTTGTATAATAAAAATATAGAAAATTACTTAAAATATAATATGGTTGCCAGAATTATTTTATAACCTGAATATGTAAAATTAGTAAAAAAGAAGTTATTAATACAAAATCATAAAAAATATTCACAGAAAATCAAATATCCACTGAACCCAATTATTGAAAATAAAATAAATATACTCTTCATGAAAAAGTAAGAAGATGAATATAAAATAAAAAATTTAATCTGTATGTTAGAAAAGAGCATATAACTGGACAGTTGCTGGGGATATGCACTTACTTGGAGGTTTCATTGAGGCCAGCGGATAGTTCAAGAAAGACCGACAAGTAGTTACCCCTAACAACACCATTGCCGTCAGGGTAAACTTTGAGACGCCAACTAAGACCGGAGACATGGAGAGGTTGACTGTAGACCGGATCAGCGCGCTGTTGTAGGGCTGAGAAATTTGTCATCACGAAAGTGCTTAGGTCGTATTGAGGTACAATCTCACTAGATAGAGAATGAGAATAGAGGAAAGAGGAGAAAGAGAGATCTGAAAATTCAAGTAAAAACATGAGTGGAGCAATTTGCATTTTATACAAAAATATTTAGACTACGTGCTAATAAAGAATGGCAAAAGTAAGAATTCACATAGTAGGACACATATGAAATAGGTAATTGTAGGTTAAAAGGGCAATAACTTGAATGCGATTTACTATTGCTTTAATGTTGACTAATATTTCTGTATTCTGTATTAAAATATACCCAACAAAAATGTGTCATCTTTTTTAAGAAAATAGCCAGTACATATAGCTATAAGAATTACATTGCTATTAAATATATTTCCATATATTTTATGTACAAACATAGTGTATTAACAGAGTTTGTAGAATAATATTAATTTTCCGAAATTAAACAAAAATATTAGAACGTATGAAATTTTAGAAATAAATATAAAAATAAATACTTACACCGTATTCAGTGCATACTTACACAATAAATACTTACACCGTACCATTAAGTTTATAAAAAAAAAAAATATATATATATATATATATAATACCGTTATATCGGAACTAAATTAATAATACAAGAAAATATATGAATAGATTATATATATACATACAAGTCATAAGTACATACATACACAATAAGTACATACATGTATAAGTCAAAACCCTAAGATTTGTAAACATAACAATACAACATAAAAACAACAACAAATCATATTATTATAATACATTATGCAACACAATTGTTGATTTTATAAAATGTATACTATAGCTTACTCAGTTCTATTATTATAAAATATAGATAAATATTGCTCCGATAGGAATATAACTATGACATACATTTCATAAACTAAAAGTTAACATAAAGTCATGTTAAGTATTTGACCAACACGAGATTTCTATAAACATATATGTCAAGTGCTTTATAACGTCAAATATCTTCAATTTTATACGGATGTAAACTATGCAAGTCTCTTCTTAATCTTTGGAATCGCAAGCAAGCAAGCAATATTATAATAATGTATTTCACGTAATTCATAATTTTAAAGTCAAATAAGATTGAAGTATTATTATAAGTTTTAAATAATGTTTGATTAATTACACTAAACATGACATTGCAGAAATTATTCAGATAATATCTACCTATAATTTGCAATAACTACTAATTAAAAAAGAAAATGATTTAAATGATATTTACAAAAATTATAGAAAGTTGACTTTGATCGACATTGATTCATATTTTAAATAAAAATATTTCTAAGGATATCGTTTTTCTTGAGTGTATACATTCGTAACGACATTTCATTCTTTACATAAATTTAAAAATATTGTTTCTATAAGGATATCGTTTTTCTTAAGTATATACATTAGTGCGAAATTTCCTCCCTTACTTAAATATAAAAATATTGACACAGATTGGTTAGTTATAGATTTTTTCCGAAAATGTGAATTTCGATTAACCTCATTTAATAGTGTAGGCTCCCATTTCATTCAATGTTGTCCAAGTTAGCTTCTACTTTTTCTATTTTCAATAAAAATATGGATCGTAAGATGTTTATATTTTAAAACGTACATTAGAATATACAATTATAAACTTACCAAAATATAAAATTCAGTAGATCTTGTTTTATGCACAAGAAAATTTATTTTGTACAAATATTTAAGATTTTGTACAGCTTTTATTGCTGCTAATAAAAATCATTATGAAGATTTTGATATATAAATTCTAATCTAATTACCTAGTAAACTCGGCCGGAACAGGAGCGGTGACAAAGGATGCCATTGGTTTGCGATGCACCTCATCAAACATGCCGAGCAAGTCAGGTGCCTTGTGTATAAGATCCGCACGGGAGCAGGCCTCTAACTCGTGACTTATCTCCTGGAGCAATGCTTCCAACAGCTCCGTCTCCTGGGACAACTGTCCCCGCTGCCCCATTAAACGGACCAATTTGTTCTTGCGTTGGGACTCGAGGCGGGCGATCATGAGCTCCACTGCATTCCGGATCTCTCGCACGCGGTCATCCTTTGCCTGCTTCACAGACTCTACGTTCTTGTCCTGTGAGCATATTATGTGAAACAAGAAAAAAGTAGAACAAGTTAGCATAAATATTCAAACAATACTAGCTGGATTATAGCATACAGCATACAAAACTAACAGAATATCTACATTACTATTAAAAATATATAACTTTTTGTATTTGATATAGATAAAATGTATATATAATGTATTTGAATTGCCGTTTTATTTTACAGTCACAATTATTTTACGTCATTGAATGTTATTTCACGCGTTCTTCAAAAAGCGCTCAATATATCATATTTTACATTAACAATTCGTGTTTTTAATTTAAAGATTTTTTTACTATAGAGGAAATTAGTAAAGCTGAATGCCAGTTTTAGATTTCTAAACAAAATCATCTGACAATGTTATATCCCAACTTAGACTATGATTTACCATTTTATTGAAAATATTTAATGAACGCGAGTCGTTATTACAAAACGTGGATGCCCATGATTACAATAAAAATACAATTTTGTCGTTAAGTACTTACATGGTGATTGCAGCGGAAATGGTAAATTAACATATCTCTTCAACTTTTATCAAAGTATACACTTTTAAGGTTTTTGAGAGCATTAGATGAAAATTAGTATTAAAGTAGATATACATATTAACAAATCATTATTAAACAATAATGGAAGTAGTGAATTTTAATAAAATATATGTCATATTTCAAATAAACAGCAAAAATAAGCATAACAAAGAAAATAATTGCCAAAAACGTTCAACAAATTAAAAAAAGTAACTGCCTTGACTGATATATCCTTATATACCCATTTGATTAATTATATGTAATAGCATACAAGTGGGAATCAAGTAAGTCTGTTTAATTAGCAACACTAACATAACTATCAAGTGACAGAAATCAATTTGTAGAGAATAGTTCAAAGTTGAAAGGAAAACATTGTTGTCAGTGGAACCACAAAGCATAAATCGATTTCCTTCATTTCATTATAAAACATTTACAAGAAAAGTATGTGCAGTGACAAATAACGCCAAGCAATTATTCCGTAAATTTTTAAATAGTGTATGCTATATGCATTAAGTAGATGCCGTAGCTACAATTAAGTACAATTAACAAAAAATTGTATTAAAACGATCACGTTTAACTAATTAATAAAATAATATTTGGTCACACAAAAATTACTATTCATATACAAAAATTACATACATAAATAGTATATTAAAATAAAATTTATATTTAGACAAAATCAGAAGCTTCTACATTAATATAACCCTATATAGCCTATTATCATTGATTATTGAAATTACAGTTTATTTGATTGGGGAAGAAATAGTTACTAAGCATAAAATAGTTTATATAATGCAATATCTAGACACTGGATCTAAAATATGTTAAAAGAAATGAAAATTACCAACTAGACATTACTTTACTGCTAATATATTAATCTAATTTTCAGTAACTGAATAATAGCAGCCAGTACTCTTCGGAAAATAATACAGAACTTTGAATGAGTAAAATTAACCAATATTGATTAAAATAAGTAAGTTGAGGTTACTATTTTGCTTGAGGCATATTTCAAGTACAAGCATACTAGAACTTCTATTATAACCTTCATAATATTAGGTACATATGCAGTATAAAAGTATATACCAATTATATCAAAATTAAATTCATTTCTGTCAAATACAGATTACCCTTATGGATTATTTAATCAAGACATCTGGAAAATGAATCATCAGGAAATATAAAATCATCTATATTTTCAAAATATATTCAAAACTTAGAAAACTATGCCGAGGAAGTAATAAGCCTCGCTTTTTAGGACTACTTCAATTCCCATTTTAGAATTAAAATTAGACAGTTAAAGAGAAGATGGTTGATTATATAGCACGCAACAGGCTGATTGAAATGTCCGCATACTTTTAAAGAAAGCGAATACACTAACAATTTACTTAAAATAATATTAGCGCCAAATTAAGTATCTTACTATTAAATAATGAGAAAATATTAAATATAGTAATCATTCAGTACATAACAAAGCGAAGAAATAAATTGAAAGAATGGAATTCCAATTAGATAGAAATATTTTACAGGCCGCGTCAACAGCTCATAGCAAGAATTGTAAGAAAAATAAAAATTATTAGGTAGATATAAATATGTGCATGAAGTGAGTACAAATTACATCCTCTATAATTTAAATGGCTCGAGAGACTGATTAGCTATTAAACCAAAGAGCAAGTGAGACAAAAATGATAGTGTTAAATAATATATATTATAATTTAGTAGATAATCATTCCCAGCCCTAGTTATTTAATTTTAGATGATTAAATTTGTGCTCACGTACTTAGATGTACTCACCTATAAATATCGAATAATAGTTTATCTTATTTAAGCAGGAGAACAAAATAAATAAATATCTATAAATATCTATGAAACTATCCAGCAAATTTTATACCTATGTAATAATTATTCATTACGGCTGAAATAGAAGCTTTTGATTTTAGACATATTATAATAAAATTTTCAATGTAAACATATCACTTAAATTGTGGGTGCAAATTGCGTATTAAATCATTTTAATATAATCTTTTAACCCTTTTACTTATGTTTACGGAGTTACTATTGTATTAAGAAAACCTTTTAATTTAAGGATTATATAAATTGATAAGTCATTAAAAATACTTATAAATTTGTTAGTTTTCAAATAAGTATATATTTTCTTATGTAGGTTAAATTCTTCGGATTTTCATTAATTTTATATTAAGAAGGCTCAGGCTAGAACAAAACATATAAAAAATTACGTGTATAATATGTTACCACTTATTGTCAATTTACAGCTCGTCGTCATTTTCGCATACTGACTTTTCACCATGATGGCGTATACATTTTTTTACACTATATAACTTTATTTAAAGTGATCTTTCGTCTGTAAAGTTTTTATAGCTATATTAAATTGTCTTCTAAAATGTTCTTAATAGATACGTCCTTCTTAAATCATTGAATTAATATTATTTATTTCCTCCATACTGACGTTACTTGAAATACGTCAGTTTGGAGAAAAAA
>JAYRBW010036648.1:0-11885 GCA_036023295.1 Invenusta paracnida | reverse complement strand
TAAATCAATATATTAGATACAATATTAATAATGCATTGATTTTGAAGGCAACAATCGTCTATGCAGCTTCAGCCGCTAACGCGGCTTCAGCTGCAAGCCTATTGTTGCCTTCAAAATCAATGCATTATTGTTATATTATATCAGATGCATAATGCAATGGGAAATTGGTAAAAATGCTTCAAGAATTATGTTATAATGCAGACTATTAAAAAATATAAATCAATATGAATAATATATGTTGAAAGTTTGTAAAAATACAGGGACAACTAATCATGTGTTTAATTGGTCCCTGATATTAACAGAACAAAAATATTGTTTATGTATTATATGTAAATATATATATTATAATATAAATGAATAATTTATTCACTTGCATTTGTAAAAATGTACCATTGCCATGCATTTTTATATTTCATAATTATAGTAAATAATATATTATGCACACTGCAATCCATAGAGTAAATTTACTATTTCTACTAGTTCTACTATTTACTCTATGCTGAAATCTATGTAGTGTGTAAGCTTTTCGATTCGGCATTATTACAGATAAATCTTTGCTCCTTTTAAATAATTAGTTTTATTAATATATGATTTCCGTACCTATTACTATCTATCTATTTCAATAGTTTGTCTTTAGCTTTCATTTTTGCGACGGTATCATTTAATTTAGTTTTTATATCAATTGGACGATGTGGTAGCATCGTCAAGCCACGAACCTTAGTGTCAGCAATTAGCTTATGAAATGCTTACAGCTCTAGTCAGCATTAATACTAAGGAAAATAAACCTGTCTTTGACTACTAATAAATCAGGATAGAATGTACTAAAAGATATTTTTTGGTATCAGCGTAATCACCAAGCGCTAAGAAACAAAATGCATTTAAGACAAACTTTCTTTGGAAAAGATTTCTAGATACTTTTTAAAAGAAGTCCCTTTCAAAAGAAAAATAGTTTCTTCTTATTTTATTGTCGTAAACTCAAGATGTTTCGCTGTTCATACAACTTTTTCAAGAGTGCAAAATAAATAAATAAAATGCAAATTTTGAAAAGAGGACATAAAATAAATAAAACAGAGGCTCATTCAAAACAAAATACAAAATATCGATAAAGTACAAAAAAGTCATATTGAGGAAGAAAGAACAGCCCAAAGAATATAGAGCAAGCGGCTCTATATTCTTTGGAACAGCCTTTATACAAAAGATTATAAATTATTGGGGGGGAGAGAGAGACTCAATTAAAGAGATTCTTTAATTCTCAAAGTAAGATTTACAAGAAATAATGACTTGAAAAGAATCTATATCGAAATTAGAAGAACGAAAGTTTCAAGAAAGAGGATGACAGACTATTTGAGATTTATGTGTTGGAAACATGTTGAGTTTACAAACATTTTTATTTGAAATTGTTGACTTTTTTTATTCATTTGGCTATTTGATTGATATTAACGTTTTATTGGAAAATACATTTTCTGCAAATACTTAATCTAAAAAAACGATCGCGTCAGAAAAATGAGAGTCAAGAAACGAGCTCTTCAAACGAATAATTTTGAAATGATATTGATTATATTAGGAAGTATAGCCATTACAAAAATTGGTATAAAAAGGACATCAAGATATAATTGTTACAATTATTACTTTGGATTTCTTATTTCTGTGAATCTTAATATTTAGATTTACATATTTTGTTAGAGATTAATTTACTTCATATATATTCATATCATATTTCCCTATAATTAAGGAAATAAATCACATTAACGATTCTTTATGTTAGAATTTTAAAAATGTCTTGTACTATGTCACAACAATGACTACTTTATTATAATATAGTTTTCCATAATACTCAATCTTAGTTTCATCATGGCTATAAGCTCTTGATTAGGTCGGAAGTGATGCGTATTATATATTTTTCGTAGCATCTCGGATATGGGACGGATTTTTGCATACTTGTCATCAGCTGAAAGAGTCAGATTGTCTGATATATGTTGAATTTTCATTATCCGTTTGCTCAGTGGGTAGTCAAGATCAAGGATCCTAAAGGTTGGAGGTTAAAATCTCAATTGGGCATTATTATTTAAATTGAATTGAATTATTTTATAACCATCATTGTTTAAAATTATTATCATTTAGACTTACCATTACCAATACGATTTCTGTTTTGGAAGACAACTTCAGCTGGTGCTTGCAACAGTTTTGCAGACAAATTGTATATTAGACCCCCTAAATCTTCATCATCAAAATGTTCATCTGACAAATTTTCATCTGATGGTTCAATAAAAATAGCTTCCACTACATTATCGGCTTTTAAAATCAAATAGATATACAGCCTCTTCTACGATATATATCTGAAATATAAATAAAAGAAATATTTTGTATATTGATTATATATCATAGCGTTACATATTTGTAACAAACTACATTGAGGACGATTTCGTTAATATGTATATAAATTAATTTAACATTTGTAGTTTTTAATTGCGTGCTATGCTACATGCTAATTCAACAAAGCAATAAGATAAAATAATTTTTATTACATGTATAATGACAAAAATTTACTTACAATTTGCTTGATGTCACTTTGCGTGAAATAAAATTAAGTTCAAGTTTCGCACTTAAATTTCAGAAAAACATTTCTTATTTTCAAAAAAGAACTTATTTTACAAACAAAATGAATTGCTTAAAACAATATTTATTAGTTTTATAAGAACATCTTTGAATTAAATGATAATTTGTTTAAGTAAACGAAGCATACATGTAAATGTTACATATGTGTAATTCTAGGATAAAAAGGGGGTAGAAAACTAATAATTTCTCAGGATAATACGGAGTTAAATTTAAAATATTAATAAAATTTAGTAATAATTTCCAACAAAATGAATTTATATCAAAACAAAAAAAGCAGCGTCACAAAAAGAAGGCCAAGAAACGAGTTCCTCAAAAGAAAAAAAAGAGTTTATATTGAAAATATGAAGTGCAGTCATTAGGTAAAGAAATTGATATAAAAAGGGCGCCTAGATCTAACTGTTACAACGCTTACTGTTAAAAATCCATATACATATATATATGATAAGTAATATGATATAAGTAACATGTACATCTACATATCTAAACTGGAAAATTACAAAAACAAGAAGAAAATCATTTAAATGGAACAAGAAGTAAAGAAACTCATATAAATACACTTCTATAAGTATTTAGATAATAAGATAATTAATATTAAATAATAATACATTTTTTTATTCCAGTGCCATGAATTTTTTCATAATATTTTGGTTTTCTTATTTTAGGATTTTCCATTTAAATATAGGTGCAATTACTAATTATTTATATGTACATTTATTTTAACAGTAAGCATTGTAATAATTTGATCTTGGCGCCATTTTTATATTAATTTATTTTATGACTGTTGTACTTCAAATCATCAATATTAACTTTTTGCTTTTGAGGAGCTCGTTTCTTGGCTTTCTTTTTGAAACATATTATGTTAGATTATTAGCTCTTTATTTAAATAAATCGTTACTATTGTTGAATATTGATTTTTAAATTTTAATTTCTAATCATTCTAATAATTTATAATTAAATGGCTAATATCGATAAATTGGTGTGGACATATTAAGCAGGTTTTCCCTTTGCCATTACTATTTCAGGATTAAGAACATGTTTATGGATTCAGTTAGGCTAACAGGATGTTACTTGACACTATGTTTGCTATTAATTAATACTACTATAGCAACTGCACAAGGTAACTAAATCATATTTTTGATAATTGTAGATATCAAATACTAAATACTTTTACGTAATTAAAGTATAGGTATAAAAAATATTGCACAAGAAAACCATATGATATGTTTTAAGATTTAAGGGTTTAAATTTAGTATTACCTCAAAATGGGAAATATTTTTAATGTCATCTTAGCGCAATTTTTCATATTTGAGATAAATGTAATTTAACATAAATCCATTATAAAATGGAAAATTTTTGAGTAAATTTTGTACAAAAGTTGATGAAATGTTTTTCAGAATATTTCATATATATGTACTATTACTTATTAGGCCATGTAGCATATATATTAGGCTATTTTACAATAGAAAGCAGACTAAATATTTGGAACAATTTTATATTAACGTAAACTACTTTCGGAATAATGTTTGACTGGTTCAAGGAAAATATATTCTATGGCGCAAAGTCTCAGTTCGATTGCGTAATCAATTTAATCGAGATTAGATTGATCCATTCACGATTAATATCAACTTAATTGTAATCTAGCAATTTTTTTATTTTTACGTTTACCATATGCCATGGCTATACTAACACTATATTTAGGTAGCAGCGTAATCTTATTTAGATTTTTTAGAAAACTTATCATCATCTCTGCCTCTGGTAATAATAATATTTAAAAAAACTAAATTAATTTACTATTTCTAAAAAGATTTGTAACGCATATAAAAAATGTGCTTTTTATCAAAGGTATTATTTTTAGAAATATTTACCACATATTTAGTTCTAAATAAAAGTAATTAAAACTGCATACTTTAAAAATGAACTAGATATTGAAAGTATGTTTTTAAATTATTAATTTGAAACCAAATTTCTACTGGAGTTGTCAATTATTTCGCGGAATGTGCGTGGGTGGCTGGTTGCATGGGAATTTTAAAATACAGTCGGATTGTGATAGAAAAAAATGATGGCACAATAGCGATTAGATTAAATCTCTCGATATATATTAAAGTGATATCGTCAGATAAAAAGATACATATAACTGGTGCCAGTTAAGAAAATTTATTGTTGCGCTATAAACTCAATATATAATCTAATCCAATTGTGAAGTGACCTGTAAAAAATATAAAACAAATATTAAGAAAAATTGCAAAACATGCTTCCTTATACATATTGAAATAAATATTTCTTAAATGAAAATCGCATTATATATTATAATATATGCTATACTTTATGTATATGTACATGCAGTGTTGTTAGTTTCAATATTTTATATGTGAAAAACGAATCTATTATACCTTCCTATTTTAGATGTGAAAAACGAATCTATTATACCTTCCTATTTTGTTAAACTATCTAATATCTAATACTTCTAGTTCTATCTATACTATGTATATAACATGTATTTTTGAGAATTATATTTAATCAAATCTATTATACCAGATCAACGTAGATTTTTCTGAATTCAGATGTTTTTATTTTGAATTTTGGTTAAATAAAGAATAAAAAAACATGGCCATTATATAAAAGTCCAGAACATTTTTAAATCCATGGACTCCATTATTTACATTTATAATCAACTAATTTAATTATCATGTCCAATCTCTTATTATGTAGAACTGAAAAGTGCTCCTTTATTCACAGTATATTGCGTAAACACCCACAACATCAAATATACATATATGTTATTAACAAGAGGTTTTAATATATTTGTCGTATTAGATTTCATGCGTAAGGAATATTTTAATTAACCACAATTATATCTGTTGTTTTTCAGATGAGCATCACCATCATGGTAAAATATTTATTTGAATTGTCATGTCATTATTTTGTACAATTTTCTATGAAAATTAAATGAATTTTATGCCTATACATTTTTTAAAACTAAAGTTTTGTAAATAAAATATGTTAAAGAAATAGTATAGAGAAATAGAAATAGAGATTGAAAATAATATAAAGTTGACAAAATGTAGGAGATACTTATTTTTGTCACATTTGTGCACTTTTATAAAAATGTCATTTTTATGTTCGATAGTTCGAAATATATGAATTTACATAAATTCTCAATGAACTTTTCAGTACTGAATTATATTAACTCTAATTTATAACCTAAATTATTTAAATAAATAAATAAAACATTTATTCTGTAAATCAAAGTTTGTACCTCTAAGTTCCCACGATCTAGAAATTAACGGAACATCATATATAATAAATTCAACCGATTTCAAGCTATACCTTACAATACTGTTTTATGATCAGTCGTACGAAAATTCCAAAAGAAATGTTGCATAAAAGACAGAATAAAAGGAACAAAAAAGTTGCTTGACTAGGTGCACTATGTGAACTTGGTATAAATATTACTTTGAAATATTTTTATGTGTAATCTTAAATTGGCCTATTTAATACACATATAAAATGTATTCATATTTTTATAAGTTACATACACACGTTAAATTAAAAAATGTCATATTTCTTGCAATTAGTAACAGAATAATTAAATATTTTAAATGTAGCCTCTCTGTAGTATTTCCTTGTATCTCTCATGTCGTTGATACTATACTTACTTTTCTTATTCTCGTAGAAGATACTGGTAGAAACATATTAGTTGTAGTTGGAGTTCTGCTGTCAATCATGATTCTTACTGCGGTGACGGTTCTGTTCGCCGCTTTGGGTATCCGACTACAACGCCAGAAGAAAGACGATCAAGATGAAAAGAAAAACGCGGAAAGACTAGCTGAATTGGAAAAAGCCAAGGAAAATGAGGAAGATTTGAAGCAACTTGTCGAAAGCAGCACTCACAGGTACAGTGTGAGTGACGAGACTAAGAATAAAGACGAGGACATCTTACGACGACTTGAAGAGGCCATTCAAAACTAACTCGAAGATATAAATTCGATGAAGTAAGTATAAATTTCCATAATATCATCACACTACCACTGAACATTCTCATTGTATACGTGACTACAATAATACGTCTTTCTTACTTCTAATTACTACAGTAATGTTCCCGACTTACTCGGGCAATATAGTGGAACCACTTATCTGTTCCACTTTATTGCCAAACCGCTTTCATGGCAATTTAAAAGCGGAGCAATAAATTTGACCGTGTAAGCGCTTCGCAAAATTTTCTATTGCCGGCAAATAGTTCAGCAGTGATAAAATGTTCTCGACAAATTTATTGGATAAACATTTCTGATCGGTAAAATGGTCGCTAATTATTATTTGTTGATTTACTTTAACAAATACTAATTTATTTTTATGCTATTTGTTCACTATACGTGTTTAATATTATATTGCTTCTAAAATTTTTTATAACAAAAATATATACCGTTTCTATTTGTAGCGTTGTGTAATATATATTCCGCTGAATTTGTAGATAATTGTAAACTGTAAAATAAATTCGCAATATGTACTGTATAGTACGATTTGTTATAATTTATGCAAATAATTTATTCAAAGAATACAGAATATTTCCTGTTTTCTGTGTAAGCTATACATGAGTCATTGAAGGTAATTATATGCTTATATGATGTATTTCTTTTAAACTGAATACATTCAAACATATACTATAAAATTAGAATATATATTCAGGCGTATAATAGTAAATATATATAAATATACATATTTCCAGATACAGCTTATATCACACTAGAAAAAGAAAAAATGGTACTATGTACTTTTTTCTGCTAGTGTCATTTGGTATTACAAAAGTTAAGAATAATGGCACTAAATATATAGAGCTCTATCACGGAAATAATATTGAATATATTATGTGTCTCGATGCTGGTTAATGTGTTTCTTTTTCACATAATTTATCTGCACGATCAGATATAATTGTATGTGTATGTACCTATATAGACATATTTATGACAAATAAATGTCGTATAATAGGTGTCATCTCGTTTCGCCAAATGCTGTTTCGGCTAAACTCGTTTCACCTAAACATGTTACGCCTAAATACGTTTAGTCTACTAAGTCTATTTCCGTTTCGACTAATAATTGAGAATATAAGCATTATTTTTAATACATATAAAATCAAATTTTAAAATTAAAAATTATAATCAGTTAGACATTGAATTATATAAAATGTTTAAATAGAAATATATGTACTTTTAAAATGTCAATTATTTCTATGTAGCTGTTTGAGAGTCCCGGCCACAGCGCCTGCGTAATGATAAACGGTTATTTCGTTGTTAAGAAGACAGGTTTTCAGTTGCAAAAGGCGCTAGGAAACACATCTGTATGCAGGATGTTGTTGTGCTGGTACGTTGCCGGCCTGAATCAGTCGGACTTATTGCTCAACTCAAACTTACTGCTCTTCTTAGATAATGTCGATGAATCGAAACATTTTGGCATAACTCACTTCATAACTAACACGAATTAATGATAATAATTTTAGTCCGAACGAAACAATTGCAATAGCCGAATCGGTACAAACTCCGCTCACAAATTATTACTTAATCATGAGCGGCATGAACAATAGTTAGGTGAAACAGTATTAGGCGAAACGCTATGTAAGCGTGTAATGACATACATACTACAAATATTAACTTTTGTTGTTTGATGAAAACTCACTTCAGGCAATTTTAGTGCGTATCTATATTCCATTTTAAATATGTACCTAAGCATTAGTATTCAAATTTGTACTATACGGTATTTATAATTTTATGAAATGTGCAAAAGTAATTGTTTGATAAGTTTATATCTCAGATTATTTTAAATTATTTTAAATGTGATATTGGATTGAAAAAGAAAAATATACAAGGATACTTTTACTTATCCGCACATTAATATAATGACTTAATTAATATTAATAATACTATATTGCTGTAAATACTAATAAGAGATGAGAGTACACTGCAGACAGTTAAGGGTTTTTGACAATTAATATTAAACTATGAATATACTCAAAACATTATTACACTAATAAAAATGATTTGATAAGGCAAGCAAACAAACAAATAATAATTAGCGACCAGTTAGCCATTCAGAAACGTATATCGAAGACACCTGCCGAAAAAAAAATTGCCCAGACATTTTTTCGAAGCTCTTACACGGGTAAATTATTGATGCCTCGCCTCCATTTTAAATTTCCCTGTAAGTGATTCGGCAATAAAGTGGAGCAGATTTATGGTTTCACTTCATTTCCTATGTTAGATCATTATTATAATATGGTGTAATGCCTATTTAAATGCTTATATATCTTTACAATTCTGAATTATTAGAATATAGTACAGAATATGATTATATATTCATATGTTCCAATTAACTGCCTATTTACCGTACATGATATATATATTTTTGGGATTTTTAATGAACTTTTAGTACTGATATATGTGAAAGTAATCATATACAAATATTAGTAAAGTGTTCATATTATTCCGTCTTTCAGATGTGGAAAAAAAACCATTTTATGCTAAAAGATAACTATCCTTTCGGAGTATTATATTAAACGATTTGTGCAAAATATATTTGCAAGATGTCATAAATGATGTCATAAATGATGTCATAAACAAATAACATTCTGAAGATATAGCTGCCTTTATAAAGGATTCACAATTTCAGAGGTACATGCACTTTGTTGCATGTAATTGAGTTTCTGACGATACTAATGCGTCACTCTTTTATTTGAATTTCATTGTATAAATGAAAGTTTCATTCTTGCATTTAATAAATAAAGTTGAAATAATACATCGGATATTTTATCTGTCTTTAATACTACCAAGGGAATGACACCTTTCAAATGTATATTACGAAAATATTCAATGCAAATGTTCATGGAAATAAAGTGGAATAATGTCATATTTAAAGATAATATTGTTACATAGAACTTATCTGTTTTATAACTGGCTATGTACATATACTGTCAACATTTTGTAAATATTGCATTTATTGAAAATAACTTAATTCTTTCAATAAACTCTGCAATTTTACACAGTTTTATACAACAATAAAACTCCATATTTAATTAATCTATTTTTTCCGTGAATTTTACTATCTTTTTTTTAATGCATTCGGAATATGTTTTGCAGTTTTTGCAGATTTTGAAGTTAAATTAATTCTTAATTAGTTGAAACTTATGCAAATATGACAGAGTCGTAATTAGGAAAAATAAATGATGTAAAGTCTTAAACTCTTTTTCTACAATTGTTAAAACTCATTTGATAAGTACTTGATAACAGACTAATAAATATTGAGTTAAAGATTTTAGGAGTTAAGGGGTAGTATAACTTATAATAACTAGCATCTAAGTTACTCACGGATATAAGGAAGCTAAAATAGATATTTTATGCTAATCTGTATATTATTCGTTGTTTTATTTAAATCATAAAAGAAACATTTGAAACTTAAAGCAAAGAAATATATATTTTTCAACGTATACAACGAAATAAAAAAATAATTTTATTTTAAGGACGTTTATCAACTTGTCATAAAAAATGAAAACACAGAGTAATAATACAATAATTTCTCTATGTAAAAACACTTAATAGTAACCCAAAATTAAGTTAATTATCCCCCAACTGAAAGAATTGTAAAGAAAGCGATTTCAACTGATATTGGTAGGTATGGGTGTCAGTTATACCAAAGAATCTAGAGCAAGCAACAAAAACCCATACCCAATACTAAAAGCTTAAAAAAAGGCAAATGTTTTGGTGTAAATTGATGTTCTAGTCCATCATTTTTATATATTAACATAGTGTTGTATGGTGCTAAGTATGTTATAATGATGTTGAATTATGTTAAAAAACTAACAGGTAAGACGTACTTTGTTAAAATTTATTTTGCATGTAAAGATATTTTCTTTCTATAAATAAGAACTCATTTATGTACCAAAACTAATTTCCTATTTCATTAGACTTTTACGCATTTAATTCAGTTTTAACAAAAAGAATACAAGCAAAATATCTCCAATACACTACAGGAAGGTTTATCGCCACTTTCAAGTTAGAAATATTTTGTGACGGCGACAATTATAGTCGCATGTTTCTTTTTAACAAACGCCATCAGTGTTTGATGTAGTGTTATGAAAAATGTCTTAAATGGAAATGTAAATATTTTTATCTCAATATTCTAAAGTTTTAATATTTAATATTCTGCCTGAATTGTCCGGGCTAGAACAAGTATTAATATTACTTTCATATAAATATTTGTTTCAGTGTTTGAATGTATATACAAATAATAAGGAGGCAGCCTTTAAATTTTGGATACAACCTACAAAGACATTTTTAACATGCAATTTCGCAAACGTTTTACAGCTAATTTTCATTTTAAATGTTCCAGAATATTCTTGGCGGTGAAATAACTGAGAGTCTGTAAAACTAGAGCCAATACCACCAGAATAACAAAATTCTGCTTCGAAATAATATCGTATGTTTATCCACAAATAACGCAATCTAGACTTTTATAAGACACCATTGGTAGAAGACGGTTAAAACTTTTATATAAATCTACCAAATGGTTAATGTTAAAGTATATATTCTTATTATATGTAGCATATATACTTCTAAATGTATCTAGATGTCCATGATGTAGCAGTACAATAAACTAAAGAACTTGCTACTTTAAGTCGGCGATATGTTTCTTTTCTGATAAATGGATGTTTTTGTGTTAGATTCATTGGCAGTTTGGGAGTTTTCCTTTTTTAAATTGTTTGTATAATTTTATGAATAACTATTCTCTTTTATGTCTGGTGTTAATTTGTTCTAGCTTCTTTAATGTGTATTCGTTGTTGTGGAAAATCTTTTCAGTCGTTTATAATGATCTCAGATGCCATTATTTTGTTTTTTCTGTGGATGGTATGAATCATGGCGTATGTTAAATTATTACCTATAGTATACGTTTATTGTCTTCACTTGTTGATCGAATTTGTAAGAAATTAAGTCATTTTAAGTAATTTGGTAGTTTTTTAATACCTTGTAAGCATACTTTTAATTGAGTTGAACATCTGGAAAATAGTTTTCGAGTCTTCAGAAGATAAAAATAAAGTAATAAGTATATCGTCAATTATTTTTACTAAGTGCCTCCGCTTATATATTATCAGGAAATGGGATGACTGCCTTCGTATATTACGTATATTAGTAATTTGTGGCTTTTTCACCATTGTTGATAATTTGTAACAAATGTTTTTCGTATAAATAGGAAGGAAATTACCAGAAAAGTATATAGAAACAAGTAAT
>JAYRBW010036637.1:0-11886 GCA_036023295.1 Invenusta paracnida | reverse complement strand
GTTAACATCCATCTGGAAAACTGCACCCGTCTATGCTTATGTTCATCTGTTATTTTTGATGATCGGGTTCGATGATAATCAACAGACAAAAATGAAAAAATATATTTTGGTACCTTTTTTTATGGGACACTCTGTATGTACAGATCACTGTATGTTTGTATGTGCATGCGATTTACACTGAATCTAAGTTATCAAAAATATTAGTTTTCAGAATGTTCATACTCTTAATGTTTATGAATTGTTTAGGGACATACTTCGTGACATACCTATGTGATGTTTTAGAAATAATTAATTAGCAATATTATACAAAAATATACAATACGATAGAAATGTTTTGAAGCCTTGTCTCCATTATACGAATTACGTACCCACCATACTATTTAAAGTATACATTTGAACTCATTCTTTGCTTTCATTTAAGTGACACAGTCGCCTATTATTTTATTGTACTTTTAATTAGTTTAGAATCTACATAGATATGTATAAAATATCCAAATTAATATTTGAAATTAGTTTTATAGTTCAAATTAAGATCAATAACTACGTGTAATTTCTAAAGCTCAATTGCTTATTTTCACACTTCATTAAAGCTACATGGTTAATGTGTTATTGATTTATTTCGTTAATCCCTGTTATACAATTTGAGTTCAATAAATAACTATTTCTTTTATGCTTATTTATACATAAAAGGATTATCTACTATTTATGATTTTGCCATTTAACTCAAGATTGAATAAAAATAACGAGTCACTCATATGTCCCAGTATTTTTATAAAACAGAAAATGCGAATAGCATCTATTTATGAATTTCAAAAATTGGTTCCCATTCATAATCATAAACGTAACTGTTCAGAATTTTATGAAGTTATAGATTCCAACGGCAACAATAACAATGAAGAAGAGGAAAACATAAATACTCCGAAGAAAAGATATAAGTACTTTACATTAACAAATAACACCAACGACGGATTTTGTACGTCAGATTTCAGTGATAGTAAAATACAAACAAAATCTTCTCAGTATGAATGTGTTCCTAAGAAACCAAACAAGCTTAAATCTGAATATGCATCAAAAAATAGTAAAATGGTAAATATCCGAGAACCCTTCAATAAATGTGGCGACATACTAAAATTTCAAACCAACTGTTTAACAATGCCACTGTTAATTGAATCTCCTGTTGTTTCACTGAATAAAATATATGATAATAAAATTACGCCACGGAAATTCAAGGATTTACCAGCCTTATATAGGAATTCTCGTCACTCTTCCAATTTAGAAACTGTGGAGGAATCGTTTGTTTTTAAAAGTTCTTTTGAAAAAATGGATGAATTTAGTTTAAAAAATAAGTTAGCAAAACGAAGCATAACAAAACTCAATTTCGAATCCTACTCAGTGAATGAAGAAGATATGTTGGACACCCTTAAGTTTGTTGAAAGTAAACCTGAACCATTCTTTAACACAGGTGATCAAGTACTTAAAAGGGTAGCTTCAGATTTATCCTTAACAGCGGAAGATTTTCTACATTTGGGTGAGAACTCGTCTGGTTTTGATACAATTATTAGTTCCGATACTGATATTGATATTGATGTGACCGATGAAAGTTTAAATACAAGTTCCGATGCTTGTACTAATACAAAGATACTAAAGGCCAATCCAAAAAAGTTAACTCCCCCAAACAACTGTAATAAAAAAATTAAAATAAAAGAATCTCCTACAAATAAATTTGTCAGGACTCGTGGAATTGATAATAAATTAAAAACACCTGCTAAAACCGAAGGAAATTACAAGACTAATATCAATCTAATCAAGAATGAATCACCAGAAACTGAGATTAGCAGTAAATCTACTTTGAGTGACCCTTTACCAGTTCCGGACAAGCAAAACTGTCCCGAGTTTTCGCCGTCTGCAACAAACAATGAACATTCTGCCCCCAGCTATAACGATCCATGCAGTAGCTGTTATTTTTACGGTAGCCGTCTTAATCAATCTTATTCAAACAAAAACACAAACTTAGGTCAAGTAATGGAATGCTCTTCTTCCGACCAAGATTTAAATCAACGATCTTTTAGCGATTATACCATGAGCCGATTTAGTGAATGTCTTTCACTTGATGAGGAAACTGGAAATAGTATTGAGTCTTTGATAATATTTGAAAACGATAAAGATGTGTGCCATTCAGCAAATCGTGCAAATATTCTAAAAGATAGATCACATTCAGATATAAAATCAAATAATTATGATAAGGGCGATAAAGGGATGCAAGAAAATAGAAAACGGAATATTTTTGTAAAAATCGACAACGAAAGAGTTCGATTGGATGGTAATCGCAGTCGAATAAGTTTGAATGAAAATGAAAATGAAACTGATTCACTTAGTCTTAAGAGTACAACAAAATCGTCGAACTTTAATAACGAGGATACCGATCTAGATGACAATGAAACTACTGACATGGAATCTGATAGAGAGAGAAAGAAGACACTTCACAAAAAATGTCCAACTTCCCGAGATTTTGAAGATTTATCGTGCATGAGTCAATCGACGAGAAGTCATAAGGGAACGTCATGTAATCAACGTTCTGAAAGTAACAGCGCTCCAATGAAAAAAGGTTTGAAATCCAAATCAGCAAGTAGAACTAGAAAAACGTTACCCTTAACCCAAAGTACAGAGCAAACTGTCACACAGTCGGTTTCATCACCACGCAAAACACCTCAATATTTTTCATCAGATAATTTCAGTCCAAGTACATCTGCAGCTACAACTTCAAAAGGCAAATCTGAAAGACTTGTAGTTCAACTAACACAAGGGACACAACAAGATGGTACCTCCCATCCGCCAACTATAAATGAAATGTGTTATAGTGTAGATGGTGAAGAAAAACCACCTGGTAAAGAAATATCCCAACAGCTAGCTAATGTACTTAATGATGTCATGAGCTGTGTTAATGGGGAAACTAGTGCTATTGAAAAATCATCGCAAATGGCTGCTTTGAGTGAAGTACTTGCTTCTGTTACAAATATAAAGGACGAGTCAGATGTCGTACTAGTTCAAGTAAAAGTCCACTGCATTACAGAAAAGAAAACCACTTTTATTTCCGAATCAGAGAGTGACGCAGAGTCTGATGGGAGTCAAATGAATTCTAAGGCAGATAATCAAATACATAAAACGAATGCTCCGATGATAAAGGCTACTGCTAAAGGAGGAATAGACAACAAAAATAAATCCAAAACTCAAAGTACTTCAAGTCAACCATCTGAAAGAATTCAATTATTTGGAAAATCTTCTTCTCTTGATTCTGTATTATTAGATGGGCAATCTGTAGATGCCAGTACTGCAAGTAAATCGAAATTAAAAAAATCGCAAGGATCGTCTAAAAAAGTTGCTGTACCCACAACAATTAAATCTTCTGAAGAGTCCGCTGGACAAACAACAACTCAAACCACTACTACAGGCCAACAAGCGTCTTCTACAACAAAATCTCAGACATCTGTAGATAGCTCAAAAACCGACAGTAGTACACGAAAGAAAAATATTTCTAGAAATGTAGCATCGGCAAAGGCTAATTCAGCTAAAAATAAACCTGCACTAGATCCCACAAAACTCTCTCCTTTGTCAGCAATGTCTAAACCAAAACTTCCTGTCAAAGGTGCTTCAGGTCCAATTAAAGCTGATGAATCAAACGCAGCTAGAAATCAATCAAAAACACAGTCTAAGCCTCCTCCTCCGCCATCTAAACCTTCAAAACCGACGACTGAAGAGGAAACTACTTCGCCAACGGAAGAAGACGAAAATAGTACAAACAATGAATCAGATGATGTCTCGCATCCTACTAAACCTGCAGAGTCAAAACCAGGAGATATAGCTCCTACACCCCCTCAATCGCCAGTATCTCCTACAGATGGTGCACCTAGTGATAAGAAAGACAAACTGAAAACAAAAGCCGGTGTTAAATCAACCTCAAAAAGTCCACCCGGAACACTTACTAAAGATAACACAATTAATACAAAAAAAAAAGCAATTACAAAAAAGAATCTTATTCAAGGAAAGTCCGCGGGTAAAATAGAGCCAACTCAAGCTACAATGCAATCTATGCAGCCACCACCATCATATGCCTCTACCATATCTAAGAAGTCAGCCGGAAGTCTTAAAGCGCCTGATTTATCACCTGTTATAACTCCAGAATCTATAATCTCATTAACATCTCAAAAGTCTATACGTAGTAACATTTCAGAAAGTTATTCAAAGGGCTCTACATCCTTAGCTGCATCAAAGATGAACACAAATCTGGATGCAAAAAAACTAGGGACAATTTCATCAATAAAACCTGGTGTAGGTAAAATTTCTGAAACACCTGGTTCAGCAAACAAAAAGGAATCTAATAAGAGAAGCGAGGAATCGGGCTCAAAATCAGTTGGTTCAAAAATTAATTCTGTCAAAAATATTAGCGAAAAGTCTAAAGCTTCACAAGCAAAAACTATGTCACTTAGTCAACCACAACATACAACTATCAGTAAAGATATAAGTGATCAGTCAAAATTCACAAAATCAAAATCAAAATCTACAGCATCCACTCATCCTCCTAAAACATCTAGCAAACCTACCAGTGAAGCACGAAGTCGATCAGCTTCGCCAGGAAAACAAATTAGTGATCGATCCGGTACTCCAGGAGGTTCTCAACCAAAATCTGCAGGAAAGAAAGCCATCACTTCAAGTAAAATTTCAAAACCAATAAC
The DNA here is from genome assembly GCA_036023295.1 of Invenusta paracnida. Lineage (NCBI taxonomy): Eukaryota > Metazoa > Platyhelminthes > Proseriata > Coelogynoporidae > Invenusta > Invenusta paracnida. The sequence goes on along the minus strand of JAYRBW010036637.1, from coordinate 7,156 downwards.
GACGAAAAAAGCAGGTGATGCTCCCAAAACTTTATCACCCCCGAGTAAATCATCAAAACCTCCTAAAAGCCCATTGCCAAATGATCAATCAAAAGTGACCAAAGCCAAGTCTCCAAGTAAATCTCCAAATTCGGTAGGAAACACAAATTTAAGAAATCAGCAGACAAAAATAAACATAACAAAAAATACCTTAAAAGTTGAAACATCAAAAGTAAATCCATCCACAAAAACGGAGAAATCAAATACTAGTAAATCGACAAAAACAATTTCACCGTATAAGAAGACTGGTCAAATAGCTTCACCAACCCGACAGTCACCTCGTACTCCAAATTTAATGGAGAAGAAAGGTTCAAGGAGCGCATCTCAAGATCGTAGATCACCCACTCCTAAAAAATTATTCAAACATGTCCCATCTACTCCATCAAAGTCAACTTCTACTCCATCAAAATCAGTTCCACTAAATAAATCTCCGAGTAAGAATTTGAAATTTACACAATCTAAAAAATCGCAAGAAATTAAAAATACGGACAATCAAAAGAAAATAGCATCACGAGCGAAAGCTGCTTCACCCCTGAGAAAAGAGCCATATGAAAGAAAATCAAATGATAATAGTAAAACTGTCAAAAGTAGGTCAAAATCTCCATTTTCAGGAGAAATTTCCACAATAAGTAAAAATACTTTAAGTAAAGCAAAGAAAGGAACTGCGTCAAGATCGTTTTCCCCTGTGTCACCTGGAAAATCTTCGACGAGTAGAAACATTAGCCCTGTTCCTAAGAGTTTACGATCAAAATCAGGATCCCCAATTACGGAAGAAATTGCCAATAATAGATTAAGGCAGCCTAAAAAAATTGCTGAAAGAAAACCCGTCACAAATCAGCAAAATATTAGAAAATCTCCGAGCAATAAATCTAGAGTTCCGGTCCCAGTATCGCCAAATAAAAAATCAAGAGTTCCTGTTCCAATATTACCGAAGAAATCATCTTCGGCTAAAGCAAGATCACAATCTCCAAACACAAGCAAAGGTGATCAACTAAAAGTTCCAAAGTCTCCCAGGTCTAAATCACCAAGTGATAAAAGTAACCCCCGTGATAAAAGCAAGTCTCCAAAAAATGCACCTACTATGGCAACCAAACAGAAGACTCCAGTGTTAGAAGCAAAGAAATCGTCAAAGACTTTGAAAGGAAAAAAGCCATCACCGACTGGTAAGAATCCTCAAACTAGGCCAAATTCAGCGCCACCAGGTACTACAGGTAAAGGTAAAAAGGACAATAAAAAAATAGAGAAATCCAAAGCCATTGTATTAACAACCTCAAAAGATACAATGAAGAGAGTTCAAGGCGCCAAACAAATAACAAGCAAACAAGGTTTATCTCCTAAGCCAACTAATAATCCCAAGAAAAAATCAAGGAGTAGAAGTAAATCCCCAAAGAATAAAAAACAAAAAACTGAAGAAACGACTAAAATTTCTCAAAAAATGCAGCTTATGTCCCCTGTTAAGGATAAGAGCTCAAGATCAGAAAATGTATCACAAGTCCATGATTCGTTATCCACATCGATTGTTATTGAAATTAATGCTTCGATAAGTCATAAATCGGATGAATCTGGACAAGCTGTTTCTCCACAATTAGCAATTAGATCACCAAATTCAGCGAAAGGAAATTTAACTGATAATACCTTATCAGGAATCGGATCTCCTATGACGACTACAGTAATCAGAGCTAAAATATCTATTAATCGTGACGGATCTGATGTTAAAGTTTTAGCAGTACCTGCAAGGGGGACATCTACGGAATCTATAACAAGTGCTACTCCAACGACTTTATCTCGAAGCATATTTGACGCAGACGATTCTCAAAGTAAAAGAAAGGGTCAGAAAAGTCCGAAGAAGTCATCTACTGACGATTTAGTAGCTAAACAAAAATCTGGTGTGAATGCAAAGATAGGAATAAAATCACCCAAAGGCAAATTTTCAGATAAAACTGACAATTCAAAATCTGACAAAAGCAAGGCGAAGTCAAAATCACCCGGAGCATTATCTCCTATAAGCAAAGGAGGGAAGGGAAGTAAATCTGATAAATCGGACCAATCTTCAAAGTCAAAATCAAAATCGAAATCGGTTGATAGTAAAAGCAAGTCAAAATCAAAATCAAAATCGGTTGACGGTAAAAGCAAGTCAAAATCTAAAAGTAGATCAAAATCTGGCGACAAAAAAACGCCTAGTCCAGCACCTCAATCAAATTCTAAAGAAAAAACTCCAATTATAGATAATAAATTCAAGAAAGCAAGTTCAAAAGAGTTAGGTAGACCTGATAGTAGAACGAAAAATGCTTCACCTGCGCGATCTCAAAGTAGGGCTTCTGATAAAGGAAATGCTACTAGAACTAATTCAAGGAAAGCGTCTAAAGACAAAGAGAAACAATCTCCGCCAAAAGCAAGACTCGTAAGTGACTATGAATCGGATTGTTCTGATTCATCAGGAGCTGTTAGTGCTTTTAAATTAAAAGATGCTAAGTCAAGAAATAAAGGTGGTACTATAAACATTACCAAAAGTCCTTCTAAACGAAATCAGTCTGAGACTCTAAGCATGTCAAAAATTCAATCTAAGCGGGATCAGACAGACTCGTCACAAAAAAACAAGCATGAAAAACATCGAAGTGGCAGCAAAAGTCCCAAAAGATCATATTCTAGATCTCCGTCAAGAGGTAAAAGTGATGCATCAAAGAAAAGAGGACAAAGACCTATGGGACATCCACAGAAACCACTTGTAAGCGATTATTCTAATATCAAGAGGGCAAAGTCACCTCCTAAACATCACCAGCGCCCAAAATCTGCAGGAACACCATCACGTAGTCATAACAGATCTCAACAAAGACACCCAACATCTACTCGTGGTCGCTCTACTGAACCAAACTCACGTTATTCTAGTTCAGGTGCTATTCAAAGCTACAAATCTGGATATCCAAGATTCCATAAAGATAGTGCCGAATATGGCAATTATTCATATCAATTTATTTTGAGTACCCCAACTAACTCGGTAATGAAACTGTTGAAACCATTCCGCTGTTCATATCGGCTGAAGAACAATGCTGCAGAGGTTGGAGATGACCTACGGGGCGACCGCCGTATCTTTGCTATTGAAACGCAGTTCAACGCTGATATTAGTTTAGATGAAAATCAGATCATTTTCTACGGAAACTATCCAGCATATCGAGTGAATATTTTGGCAAAGTCACATGAAGATATCTTGGGTGTTCTCGCAGAAATCGAGAGAAGACTTCCATTTGTAACTGAAAATAGTATATTCATAAGGCAATTGCCCCATGCAGCGATACGATCCCAAAGATGGCCGGACAATGGTACTATGATATTGCGTAATTGGCAGAAATGCATGATCGATAGAGGAGATAGACGAACACTTTATCGAAATTTGAAAAGAAAGTCCTCTTTTCTTGGTCCCTATCCAGCTGAATATAGCGAACAATTTAGGGACACAAATCTTATTGATCCTGACAGTTACACTGGTGCATCACCCAGTATCCAAAGAAAATTATTAAAAGACACACTATACTGAATTTTTAAATTCATTGCCATTAATAAAAATTATGTTTTAACCATGTATTGAAGTGTTTACATAATGGTTCAGTTAATGAATTTATTTATAAAAAATTTAAAACTTCATTAAATTTTTAATACTTATTTAATTGTTGTTTCTTTTGTATTTTTAGCTATAAGATGAAAATCGTGCATTAAAACACAATAGTTGGGCGAATAAATTTAAAAGCTGATTGTTGGCTACAACATTTCAAATTCTATACTAGTCTTTCTATTAACGTTTTCTAAAAATCCAAATTAAACAATAACTTGTGTATGTGAAGCTAGTGAAATATTTGAACTGAAACAGTAAAAGAATTAAACTTATTTACCAAAATAGATGCTACATTTTACCGTATATTTAACTATTTTTCATTTAAGTGCATTTTGATCCAAAGCACGATAATTGCGGCATTAAAACCAAGATTTTTACTACGTTTCAAACTGATTTATTATATATTAAAATTTTGTAAAAGAAGCAAGAAAACTGCAACATAGTAAGAAAGCCTTGCATATCAAAACAAAATGCAACAATTTCCAGGTAAAGTAAAAATTGTAAAAAAACAAATCATGTTGAGTTTTTCATTTGTATTGCAGTGTTCAAAGTTCTTATCCAATTTCTACACCGATGTTATTTAAATACAAAAATGCATGTAACTCATACGATTAAGTAAATAAAAAAGTTCAAATTCTGGCGATTTTCACATTACAATAAAAAAAATGTTTTATAGAAATAAAGAGATACAATCAATTTATATATCGTTTATTATTAAAAAACATAACTTTTACCGTTCAACCAGAAAGAATAATCATGGAAAGAGTGACCAATACTTATGTTTTAAATTTGCTTTATGTTATTATTGGCGGTTTTTGTAACAGAAGAAGAGAGAGAAGACGAGGCGTTAGTGATAAGGAGTAACTTTATTCCGGAATGAAATTGTTCGGATTTACAGTCAGAAAGTCTGCGTTCATATATCAAGCTGAGCGAAGCTCTTATTGATGCATTAAAACAATACTAATAGTAAATTGTAAATATAACGGTAATATTAATAGAATATAGAATAGTAAAATAGAATTTATTTAATGAATTCAAACGGGTATTCATTATTTGATGTACCTACTATGTTTGATTTAATACATTCACCTAATACATTAGTTTAATACTCATAAAACTTTATACACTTTATATTTATAACGCAAAGAGTTATCAAGTAATGTTGGTGAAACATTAATTAAGAACATTTTGATATTATTTAGATTTTAGACCGAATTTCGGTAACGAGCATAGAAATGAGAATTAGATAGAAGTAAAATGTCAATGATGACTTAACGACTTTAGGGTGTATGAATAAAAACGTAATAAATGCTTTTACAGGGGGTTTTGAAAGTTAAGGGAAGAATAATGGTTATGAATAAGTTCATGGGAAGAATAATATGCAGAAAAATCACTGCTTGGACGATTTACAATCGAGGACTACGTAATTGTTTATATGTATATTATGTAGTCTTCGTATACGATACAAAAAATTATTTCGTTTCACAAAAGTAAATGTTGAATGGATGGCGCAAGATTTGTTTGGTCAAAATAACGAGACAAGAGGAAAAAGTCACCTATACAAGAAATAGAAACAGCTTATTGAGATTTTTGGTAATCCTGGATTTCAGGAAGTCATTGGTTACGATTTAAGTCTGCATCAAACAAACCGTATCAAAAACTATTTTTGGTACTTTATAAAGAATCAATACAAGAGTGAATGATTGTGTCGAATGGCCATTGGATCACTTATCTTGGTTGTAGCGGTAAATTATTATAAGTATGAATATTTTCCTGAAATTGGAAAAGTTACTTTTCTATATGAGGATATCAATTAATACAAGAGAGTAAAGCGATCGAGTTTTAATATATCATATTCGACTATAGAATTGGGCTTTTCCAATAAAGGTACGTAGTTTTTTTTCTATGCATCTATATTATCACGCTAATATACTCATATATATTTATCAAGGTGGATGGTTATTTGAATACTTACATCAATTCTATGAAGTTCTTATAATATTCATCAATAATTTTTTATTTTTAATCAATTTGTATATGAGATATTTGTTATATTAATATGAATTCTTTTATAACTTTAAAATAGATGTTTTACTTCCATAGTAATTTGTAAAAAAATGTTTATATCCTGTTTATACATGTTTATATCATTTTTACTGTTAAAAAAATCTATTATGACGAAAGCGCCCCAGTTTCAAAAAAACGATAGTCATAAAAGTTTATTATTATTTTCTTATTTCATAAAAAAATACAGAAAAGTAAAAATGAATAGGGCAAAGTAAAAGTTGTAAGGAAAAGTAAAATTTGTCTATAGATATATTCTAAGGAAAAGACAGCTTTTTAATCTATGCATAAAAAAATATTTATCTAAAATTTCAATATTGATTAAAATGATGAAATATAACGATTCTATGCGAAAGCCGTCCTAACTAAGTTAGGAGCTCCTTGTTAAGTCTTAAGGAATTCTTCCAACCATTGAAAAAACACTGCTAAAAGTTTGGAGCTCCTAGTTTTGAGAAGCTCAATACAATAAATTTAGTTAAGGACGGTTTTCGCATTCCACCCAAATTCTATGTTAAGTTTAACGCAAGGAAAAATCATTAATGGGTTTTTGTATAATCTTTTATTGTGTATATATTTTTTTAAGAAACCATTTACGGTCATCACTAAATATATTTATTTTTATTATTAACTGCTTTTAAAATATATGCTTTTTAATGTTTATATCAGAAATTATAGTGCATACCCTTTCCAAATTTATTTAAACAAATGGTAAGATATGTATTTCTTTGAAAAGCAATTTTTTCTCTAAAAATTTTTTTTTGTGTGCTACTGTTTAATAAATTTTAGGTTTTAAAAAAATTTAGTCATAAAAAATGTATAAATATTTTTTAACCTAGCATTACAATCATCATAATACTATATTATATTTTATTTTATTTTATTATTTTCCCTATTATTAATTTTTTGTTTTTGTTTTACATAGATATACCTAATATTATGCATAAAAATAAAATCCATCTACATATTTTAAATTAAGAAAATCCTAAATGCGCCATACTGCAAATAAATATATCTAATTATGCTATTTTCTTTCTTTTATTTCTGATAGCTGGCTTTTATTAAATAAAAGTGGATACCTATATTTCTTAAGTAACGTGATAAAAAAATCTTGCTGAGTATTAGTATATAATATCGTGTTATGTAATTTAAGAAAATTTCATCACTTGAAATCTAACGATAAAAGAATTCTATTTAAATTTCAAACCAAAAACTAACCAAATAAAAGAAAAGGGCTCTGCTTACTTTAATTCAATAAAATGTTATTCATACGAAAAATTACTATTATTTTGACTCTGAACCATTTTAAGGCTTTTACTTTTACTTGATAGTAAAATACCTGAACCATTTACTACTTTTTACTAATACATCCTTGTAGAAGAATAACTATTTACTGTAACTATCTTATGCTTTAGTTAATTATAACTTTAACATGTTTAATACTTTAAT
>JAYRBW010036626.1:0-11886 GCA_036023295.1 Invenusta paracnida | reverse complement strand
TATAATTTTAGGAAAAGTAAAAAAAATTTGCTTGAGATGACTACTATTTTCAGAGATATTATCTCTAAAAGTTTTATCACGGCCGCTGAGGCCAAGGATTTTTATTGTGTTTTAAAAAATTATGATTTATATATTATAAAATGTCATCTTAATAAAATAGTAGACAAATAGTTTTACAAATTAAAAAAGTTTTTATATATGGAATGGGATATATATATATATCAATGATTTTTATAACATTAAGAAGAAAATGCCCCATTTCATTTAAAAATTTAATAAGACTAGGCTTTATAAGTTCTATTATTTTGATAAATTTATTTTATAGTTTTAATATTATATTAAAGTATAAAAAATAAAATAATCATCTAATGATTAGTTGGCTTGTCGACTTATGCATAAAGAATATATATAACTTATAATTTTGCCCCTATACTTCAGAGATAAAAAGGCCGTAAAAGAAATATCGTGAATAATTTCTTGAAATTCAGATTTTAGCGATATTTTTAATGTGATAATATAATATGTGTAGTAATAGAAAGAATATATATAAAAATTACTAGCATAACATTTATATTATACTAAGAAATCTATTAATACACAGATTTTAATATTTTGTGTGGGAGTGGATTATCCGGGCCAGTGTTGCATTATGGATTTTTGTTCCAGTATAATTTATATAATTTTTTAAATATAAGGTAAATCACAATTTGATTGTTTTCATGTTTGAATTAATATATTACGCCTTTCAAAATGAAATTTTATTTGTTATTCCATAGAAATGTTAAATATATAAAATCATTAGATTGTTTTACAGATGGTTTTCATTTAATCTTTTGTTAAGCTCTCCATGAATAATAAAATATATTGACAGATGAGTTGTACATGCATGAATGAAATCGAATGTATGCATAACACCTATTTTATAACCCTACTTTTTAAATAGAGAGTGAGTCCAAATCACGGTTACCCCAGTTCCATCTGCACGTTAAAGTAACTTTTAGGAGATCGAAATACAATAATTACATAATGATAAATATAGTTCCTTAATTTGTATGCTGTAGGTAGATTATATTTTAAACATTCATGTAGCAAATCCTTTGTCTGTAGTTATAATTAAATTAGTTATTTTTCTACTATGTATAATTAATGTTTTTTTTATTTTAAATTTTTTTAAGTATGCAATATATTTATTTAACTAATCCAATTTTTTAAAAAAATTATTTAAAAAATATGCAAAGCAAAATAAATTTTAATAAATAATATAAAATTTATTATCAAATTTATTTATACATTGTGTACTATTTTAAATTTATAAACAGCTGTTGTTTTGTTACTAATATATATATATATGCAAGTGTATGGGGCATACTATTTTGTCTATGTATATTAATATTAACTTTTTATTATATGCTAGATTTTAATATTGTCCTTTAATGTTTTATATATTTATATGTAAATGTTTATTTATTTAATATTGTCATTTACTTGTTTTAGATATTTATATTTCTGATAACTTTCCATGTATTTTTTCCCATAATGAAGTAATATTAATAAAAACAACTGTAAATAATTAATTACAATCTATTGATAAATATTACTCAATTATTAGTTCTTTAGAACTATTTTATATGATTTATTTTTCAAAACAATTTCTTTGAATATTATAATTACATGTAACTTATATTTTAAAAGTATTAATTAAGCTAACCAAAGTACCAACTTTTCGTTCTTATATCCTGTATAAAATACCGAAAAATTCCTTTATGTGACTTTGAAAACTAATTTGTAATTATATTTTAAATTATACAATATTATTTTTGAATATTTAATCATTTTAAAATAGAGATACCCTATTAATTTCATGTTTTTGTTAAATAGGTAGTTATTTTTAAATATTAACAGCATATTATGTTTTATCCGAATTTTATGTATATATAGGATTTTTTTGCATAATTTCTAGATTAAACCAATTACTTTGAATTAGTTTTGTTGAGGTATAATTAATCGCTAAGTTTCAGACCGCTCAGATAATACTTTTTTTTAGATGAGGGTTAGTTACCTTAGGTTCACAGGGTATAACATATGTAGCTTGGACTATGAAGGGTTACAATAACAGTTAGAACATTATTTATAGGTTTGACACGGTTTAACCGAAATTTGATTATTTTATAAATTAATGTATAGATAAAGTTGATTTAATTACGTACAGGTATGCATATTCTGTACAAAAATACCACTCCGAAATTTTTAGTTAGTTTTTTGTTTTCTCTTACAAAGCTGGTATTTTATAGTGCATGAAAATTCTAAATTCAAATCTGGCAGCTGTTTATTTTCATAATAATATAAGCAATTGTTATTATACATTATTATTATTATATTAGGTACTATAGAAGACTTTGTTAAGAACGTTGAATCTTGATATCTATTTTTCAATTTATCTATATTAAATAATTTAGATTTTCTGCAAAGACACTATTTATGACTGATTATTCCTACATAGATAATAATAACATATTATAATGTATAACAAAACTAATTTTCTAAAATATTTTGAATTTATGTGATTTACTACATTTATCGCAATTTAAACATCTCAAATTGTTTTATCCTATCTTTATTTAGATAGAAATAAAGGTATTATATATCATAAAATTACTAACAGCATGACATATTAATATGTACATCTACTCAGAAGCGATATGCGCATTTAATTATATTTTCGTATATTATATTTCTTGGTGTAATATATACAAATATTTTGCTTTATACTATAATATATATTAAACACATCTAAGTTGGGGTGAATAATTACACCACTATATATATAGTTCATTGACAATGCGCCATACATATATTTTCTAAGATTATTGAAAAGCCACATCACAGTAGAATTCCAATGGATATAAAAACATTGAATATATATATTGAAATAGAATTATTAGTATTGGCCAATATTAAATTTATTGTATTTTTATTTTCGTTATACTATTTATAAAAACGATATAAAAAACTAAATAAACTTAATATACTAATACTATTTCATTTTTATCCTAGTTAAACTATAATACATTGCGCATAATATTTCTTGCCGGAAAATGCGACAAACTAGTATTTTAATGACATGTAATCGTATCTTGGATAATATAACAGTTATAATAATTTGTGTGAATATTATTACATTTTTTCAGTAAACAAAATCGGGATCGGGAACAAAAGGCAAACGCAGATGGAAACTATGGCTCAAAGCGTTATTAAAGCTATCTTCCTTTCTTGTATCTATGTAGAGCATCTCTTTAAAACCATTTAAACATTTGTTTTTTCACTCATTCCCTCCTCAATCATATTTGTCTTGTGGCAATTTATCATCATTATAATCTGTTTCAATCAAGATATTTGACTAGATTTATTATACTATTTATTATTTTGTGCTAATATTAAAAATGTGTACAATACCTGTACGTTTAAAACAAACCGTAATTTATAGCATATCGATATATTATTGCTTTTGATAATAAAATTTGTTTACCGTTATTTGTACTTTTAAATTTACTGGTAAATGGTTTATTTTATTATTCTAGTTACATTTTATTGAAAATACATATAATTAATTACAATTAGTACAGTTTTTAATTTTAAATGTTTTTAGTTTTATAAGTTTTTATAAATTAAGATTCATATTTAGAAATAATCGTCATTGGGCACAACGTGAATAAATACCCTATATATATTTTGTGTATCGGTACTTACTTTCTTTCTCCAAGAGATGCTACAGTGAAGCAAACAATAAACGCAAGTACACGCACGAGATATTGCGTGCAATATTACTATTTACCTATCTAAAAGCTTATGCAAAATATTGTTTTAAAAACTGAGAGCAATTAAATCGTGTATGTAGTAAAACAGTTAGAGATATACAGATAATAAATTATTTATTATAGACAACTTACGCATGTTAAAATTGTATGAATATATATATATATATTGGTTCATAAAATTAATTTAATCAAAATATTTAATACTACTTTTTTTCCCACCCATTTAGATCAAATTTACTAAAATAAAACGATTTTTTATTACCGAAAATTTACAACGTGATGTACATGAAATCGATAAGAGTGAACACTCTTTGTATAATCATTACTCTATGATCAGTAGAATATTGCTATTATGTAGCTATTTATAGGCGAAAGGAATATTTTAAACATACTATTTGTTATATAAATAAACACTCTATTTTTGTACAATATTAACTGGTAAAATATAACTTATATTCAAATCAAATTTATATCTCATTATATTCAAACGTGGTTGCTTTATTTTTTAAATAAAATATTAATTGGTATACGGATATTAAAGATGAAAAGTATTTCTTCCAGATAAATTCTATAATGAAAGTGTATATTTTTCTGAACTAATCTAGAAGTATCATACCTCATTCAAGTTGGCTAGAATTATATGTTGACAAAAAAAGGAGTAGATAAATTAAACACGAGAAACTGTGGAGAGACTAGTCATCCATCTTCAGTCAGTATTTAGGTAGATAAAAATGACATGACTACACAATAAAACACGTTTGATACCAAAAAGCTCATTTTGGTATCAGTGTAATCGCCAAGCGCTAAATGCACCTAATATGAACTTTCGAAACGGGTTTTAAATACTTTTTTAAAAGGGGTCAATTTCGATTAAAAAATATTTCTTCTTATTATTGTTATGATATCTAAACAAAACAACAACTCGAAAATAAATGAAAATCAGAAAACAAGTTCCTCAAAAACAAAAAGCAAACATTATATTAATGATATGAGGTAAAGCCACTGAAGAAATTGGTAGAAAAAGGGCGACAAGATTTAATTGTTATAATGCTTAATGTTTAAATGCATAAACATGTTATAGATTAATATCTAACATTGGTATATATCGTAATTGTAAAATTCATTAAAAATATAACATCACAAATATTGAAAAAATTATTGATAATGGTATAAATATTATATAATTTTTACCATGTTAAATGAATTGGATTCCTTAAAACAACTACTTTTATATTCATATTTGTTTCATTGATTCTGTAAAAATGTTTCATTACCAAGAATTGTTTCAGAATTTGTGTTGTCATATTTTAATGAATGTTACAGTTTCAATATATACCAATGTTTTTTATTGATCTATAATATGCTCATGCATTTTAAACAGCAAATATTGTAACAATATAATCTTGGCGCCCTTTATTTATAAATTTCTTTAATCACTATTTCATGATATTAATATAAATATAATTTTTACTCTTTACTTTTGAGGAGCTCGTCTCTTGGCATTCATTTTTGCAACCCTGGCGTTTTGTTTAGATATAAATATAAAGAAGAAGAAAAAGAAGAAGAAACATTTTCATCGAAATTGAAACCTAAAAAAAAATAATTTTAAAATTAAAAAAAAGTTTATATTAGGTTCATTTTGCTCCTTAGCTCTTGGCAATTACACTGATACCCAAAATAATGTTTTTAATGCATTCTATAAGGATTTATTAGCGGTCAAATGTAGGCCTATTCTCCTTCGCATTAATGACTAAAGCTGTTTGCATCTCTCAAGCTAATTGCTGACGCTCTTGTTCTTGGCTTGGTCTAATTTGTTTTATGGATATATTAATATTCTATGTACTTGTGAGCCAAATTTGATATTTTTAGTTTTAATAGTTATTGAAATAAATAAAAATATTCATTAAACCTGGTTTTTACAAGGAAATCGATTATACTTCTTTTTTAATTACCTTCAATAGTCATCACCAAAACCTTAACCGAATTAAGCTTCTAAGACATCTACATATATGTAGTTGCTGTATTTAAAGTTTATATTTTCTCCTTGTGAACACTAAACATATAAAGTGGATACTATGTTTTTCCTTATGTATTCCCTTACTTTTATATTATGTGCTATGCATGGTTTCTAAATTGTAATTTAAAGCTTACATTTGCACTGTCTTGGTCTGTCTTGTAAATTTCTTTCAGAAAGTAGAATAGACCTAGTCTCAATATTTCCAAAAATGAAGTAACGTATATTATCAGGTTCCGTATTAGATAAAATATCTGAAAATTGAAAAAAGTTACGTAAAAATAAGCATGTACTATGTAGTTATCAAAGTCTTATATCTAAATAACTTTCTAGATAGTAAAAATAACATTGCAAATAATGAGAAATCGAAAGAGAGAAAACTAAACCAATGAATATCAGAAAAAACGAATGAAATAATAATATAATCAAGCAATGATATACATTAATGCACTAAAGGTATCAAATAAAACATGTATATTTGCGAGAAGTATGCCACAGTAATATTGTTTAGATACGTTTTCCGAAAATATATTCGCTAAAATATATATTATATATATTCTAGCGTTAGTAGTGCTTAATAAAAATGGCCATGGGCTTACATTTTTATATGGTATTGTATTTTTAGTGAAAAATATGAATACTTTTATTGAATAATTATCAACATTTTAATTGAAAACCAACTAAACAGTTAATATATATACATAGAATATATAGTATATACGCAAGTGAAAGAATACATGACATAAACTAATTCCCAGTACGCACGCTCATGATCTAGAACTATATCTTGATCTAGCATGATCAAGAACTATAGGCTTGGCATAAACTATAAAAATAGATCAATAACATCTAGAATGGAAATTGTAATACCATCTCCGTAATGTAGACATATGGCACCAAATGATTTGAAATTAACATAACTTGTTGTGTTTTACAACGCCACACATAACATTCTTATTTAAGTAAACTCAATGCAACAGTATCCACTGCTTCCAAACGTCTATTTAACAGCGCTATAACCTTAGTATTGGCGAGATACAGCAATTTATTAATTAATCCATTTCTATAGCATAAACAATAAAACAATAAATGTATTATTCATACCTACGCTTGAGCAAATTGATCACGTGTTGAATTTTTAAACCAATAAGTTGTTGGCTTGTCATTGACTTATCAGAAAATATTAAACAAGTTTAATTTCTGTCAAGCTAAACCACCAAGCCATCAAATGATCGTGTGGACAGGAAATTTTGGCTTGTCGAGTCAAACCCTAACAAAACGTTAGTAGGAGCCTAACCAGTGACCAGGTAGGTATCTTCTCGTTATATAGAAACAAACCAATATAGCGTCTGTCATATTACATTTGATAGAAATGAGTTTCCAATACGCCAGAAAACATCGATTTCCCAGAAATCAAAAATATTTTACTTAATAATGAGATAACCAGGAATGATTCTATGATTCCTTGGAAATCAATACACCGTACAGTTCAACAAATTGGATCTTTTATAAACATATGTATAGTGATGATACCGATCTGGACATTTTCTATACTGTATGTCATTATCTAAATGCAAAGTGTTCTAAAACAATTTTAAAATGATATTTTGATGGCGTATAACATTATTTGGTTATGGAACACGATTCACTGGAAAATACAGTTATTAATAATTATGATTTTTGCAAGTAATTTGCGTGTATATAGAACACATAATTGTATATATTTCAATAAATACTTTTCTCAAAAGAAATACAAGCTAAACTTACATATTGGAAACTTAGTTTTATGAATCGTATCGTGCATTTTAAATTCCTCCCTATTATTGAAACCAACAAGTGAAATTGTATAGCTTTTGTATGGTTCTTCGTGGGCCCACAATAATGTTCGAAAACATGATTCTGTGAAGTTTTGTCTAACTGTAGTCCTATTTACTGTATGAAATGTAAAAACTAATCACTTATTGGATAATATATTAAATTAAAAAAGTAACATTATAACATAATGATCATAAAGAGGCATTTGTCAATAAAATGGTCAAGTTATTTCAAATTGATAAAATACCTATAAAACTAAGTATTATAATATATTTTCACACCTTTATGAAGTATACAATTAATTCGTTTAATATACTAAAATATTTAGCAAGAACAAATTTGTGATTATATTACAAATTTCACTGTAATTTCTAGCAAATATATTGTCTTCTTTGTCATTTTTAAAATCAAATCAAATATTTCACTTTAAATATATATTTAATGAAAGCGACAAATTATCCAGTACTATAAAATATTATCTATATTTTATCAATATTATCTACCCTTTAAACCCGGCTATGCAAAGCTTTGGCATAGTAATAGCCAATCGAAGTAATTTCAGTAATTTCATGCTTACCTCGACATCTCTTGTTTACCATAACATATTGGCCGGATGCGTTAAAGGACATGTTTTTGACTACTCCTTTTATGGCAAAGTAGTGAAAGTTATATTTTTCTTCATATTTAGTTAAAACGTATTCTAAAATAATATGGTTTTAAAAATAACATATTACTAATTGTAAACGTAATGTAGTGTTTTATAATTACATCAACTATAAATCGAAAACTTAAAAGACAATGCATTACGTATAACAAGCCTCTTGTTTACAGTATTTCCTAAAAATACAGTAACATAATATATTTCAGTGAAACAAGTCGTTGTATTCCACTCGAACATGAAGAACATGAAGCTGAAGAAACGAATATTATCAGTAACATTGTCAAAGCTCTTTATAATCATTCTATTTCCGCAAGCCACTCTATCGAGTTCTTCACTTCTAATCTTATGTATAACCATAGAAATGAGAGTTGGATAGAAGTGACACATCAACGATGACTAATCCAAATTAAGTGTACGAGAGAAGAAAAGTCTAGGACGAGGAAAATCCAAGATTAAAGGCTGTGCACAATGGACGCGCTGCGCTGCGTTCAGTGTACATTATAGGCCTTAAGGCGTTTTATATGCAAAAGTGGGACAACGGTATGATGGTTTGGATGCAGATATCTTAGCTAAGGAGTAATAGTTTTCTTATTATACATATATAAATATATATCATTTGAATAGAATTGATTAGAACCATTAAGCCAAAACTGCTCACCAGACAAAGAAAAGTAATGAAACAGAAAAAAGAAAATATAAAAGAAAAGAAAGGGTAATAAAGTCGGATATAAAAAAATGACTATATTGATATCTCTTGCACTTGAGAATGCAACTTGTTTGATCGTTCTTCATTGGAATCAACATTAAATGTATTGTAAATACATTGTGGGTACTCTGATTCTACTCTTATGAATTGTGCTAAGAGTTTAATTTAAGTAATATTTCAATAATTTCAAAGTACTATTTTTTTGTTTAGGATTGACTATGATGAGAAGTAACACATTGAAACATCTCTTCAGATATGTTTTTCTAATTTCCAATGTTGGTTATATTTAAATACAGCTTTTTTACTCTTTCTTTTCTTGTCTTGCCTGTAGTTCCAATAGAAAGTAACGAGACAAACTGTATTATAGGGGACATAAAATAACTATACAAGTAGTTTTGATTCTATTTCATTGCATATTATACGTGCTGTTCATATATTTGGTTGGACTAGAATTATTGTATTAAATATAATGCATTATACTAAAATCGTTTTACTAATTTGATTTTAAGATCAAATATCCAATCCTTAATTATCGAAGCTCAAATAGTTAAACAAATTTAACTTAGGTACGTAAATTATCTGTAAAATATAGGCATCTATGTATATTACATTCATACATAACACTGTTATACTACTTCAATTATTTTAAAGCTGAACGGTTTTTAAATATTATTTGCAAAAGGTTTTCATCATATGCTATTAACAGTATTAAACTGTACACTTAATCAATAATATTTGAAATGTTGGGTATTATTACTCTATGATAGGTTTAAATAAATAAATATATATATAATATAATACCTCCGCACTCATAGTATATTTATTAAATTATTATTTGAACTAAATGTAACATACCTACAAATGGGTAATCATATTGAATTGGTCTGATACTGTAATTGGGTTTCTTTCCATAAAACATAATTACAAAATGATCAAAACGACTGTTATTTCGTGTACACCACCTGATAACGCGCTCACAACCCTTGTAGCTTTGAGTGACATTTGTGACCCCTACAAAATACAGAAGAAGCATTAAGACAAAACAAAATAAATAATGCCTCTCGAAAATGTAGTCCGTAATTGGAAATGAACGTATAGCAATTAAGTTTTAGAAATGCTTGATTTTGAATGGATACGGCTTGAACCTCGGTAAGAAAAGAAATTTGACTAATCACCAAGTTGAGCATGAAGAGGGAGTTATAACTTCGCAGAACATGTGAGAGCAGGATCTCAAAATTAAAATTAAAATTAAAATTAAGAAATCAGAATTGTATCGGGAAACAATTATTACCAGGACAGATTTATTCAAAATATAATGAAATGAACAAAAAGAAGTTTAGAAGTTTAATTTGTCAACATAAAATCTACTATTACAGTCAGTACATGTGTGAACACCTAAGAAGTTAATAGCTTAGATGATAGTGATGCATATTTTGGAATGTTTCGATGAGATAACGCATTGGAAAACTAGTTTTTCTATATATTATTCACAATAAGTATTGACAGCTTGTCATAGTGGTAATTTTGACGACACAAATGTATGTGCAATGCATTAAGGTATAAATTAAACAAAATTTATTTTAAATTATACGCAACATATATTGTTCAATTTTTACGTTGATATTTTTCATGGAAACACATCTGAAATTAAACACTCAATAAAACTGATAGAATTTGATGCAAATCGATTAATTAATACATATAATTAACCATTGTGTTAACATAACATGAAGTCTCCCTAGAAATATGAATTGATAAATTCCCTGTATACGTTAATTAATATATATATATATTATCAATAAATAACGCCATAAAAGTGTTCAGTAGAACATAAATGTCATGTCATGTGGATAAATCTTTATGAAATGTTGTCGGGATTGTATAGCAATTTCCTTTGTTGTTTTTACATTTTACTTTATATAATATTGCTTTTTCATTGTTGTGTCATCGTAAAATGTCTCTTTATAATTATTTACTGTGATTAATTTATTTTGCATACATAATGTGACGTGGATAATACCAATTTATTAAACTTTATACTTAAAATACAAGTTTGTTTAATATTCTGTCATCTGTTCTCCTGAAAACTATAAATAACTGCACATTTTATGGATATTTAGTGATGTGATAATGTTTTATGACTTTATTGACTGTCTATAATAAGTGTATGCATGTATTATAATATCAATCCGTTATTTAACTATATCGATCGATTTCGATATTAGATTTGATATATTTTAAAGCAAGCAGTTATCACTCCATTGATAAAGAAATCAAATCTTGGAACAGAGAATCTTAAAAACAATCGTCCAGTATCCGGTCTGTCTTTCCTGTCGAAATTTTTGGAACGCATGGTAGCTTTACAAGTAAACAAGTTTTTGTCGGCGAATAACTTATACTCTGCTTTTCAATCAGCTTATCGACAAGATCATTCAACAGAAACCACATTGATTAAACTGCACAACGATCTGGCAGTTGCTCAAAATGCAGGCTTAGTTTCATGTGTAATATTTCTTGACCTCAGTGCTGCCTTCGACACCGTCAATCATGACATTCTCCTTGACAGACTCTCAAATCGCTTCAACTTCAGCGATTCTGTATTAGCTTGGTTTAAGTCTTACTTATCGGATAGAACTCAGTGTGTTCAAATTGCGGGTCAAAGATCGAAGTTCATCCCTCTAACTTGTGGGGTACCGCAGGGATCGGTTCTCGGTCCCACTCTTTACTCCCTCTACACCGCACCAACATCTGATTTAATAACTGCGCACAAATTGCAGCATAACATTTATGCCGATGATACTTCCATCTACCTTTCTTTTAACTGCAGTAATACAGAAGAGAATATTGCAACATTAGTGAGCTGCATCCACCACCT
>JAYRBW010036615.1:0-11887 GCA_036023295.1 Invenusta paracnida | reverse complement strand
TGCCCTCGGCTATCACAGCCCCCCCCCACACTTTTTGAAACGCTCCGACGCGCCTGATATATATATATAATTTATATGCTAAGAATTATTCTATAATAATTTAGGAAATAATCGGCTATAATAATATACAGGAAAATAAATCCACCGTATAATAATATAAGCACCATGTGCTAAACGAGAAAATTGATTAATCGACGTTTGAAATATTGTAGAAACATTACTGATTCGAAAATAACTAAGTATTTATTTATTCTTTGATTTGAAGCCAACTTATAAGACAAAAAACCATGAAATAATATTGAAAGCAGTCGCCTGTAAGTGATGTAAAATAGAAACGAAACTGTTATTAACGATGACTTTTGCTAATTGCGCACAACAAATTAAACCAATAGCAGCATAACGATTTGTTATATTTATAACACGAGCTAAGTGATACACTCAGTTATTTCATTTTTTGTTCAAAAATAATTTGTAAATGATGTAAAATTGGACCCAGTTAAACAATTAATTCTATTAAATTGTACACTTTCCTAAAGAATAAAAATAGTCTAACTTTATAGTTATATGTTGAGTATATTATACTACTACCAGAGACTACTTATTTATAATATACCACAGTTAAATTTTATCATTTTCATTAGATCATTGCCAGTAGTGTACAATAACAATAAGTTAAATAAAAACCTCACTATATTGCGTATTTATTAAAAATTATATAATAATAGTCAAAAATGCATATTTAATTTTTAAATATAGTCAAAGATTGCCAAAATATTACACCTCATAAAAAATAAAAATTCTGATCCATCAGATTTAAGGAAATTTTATACAGTTATAACAAGAATTAAAATATAATAATCTAGAAAATAATCAGCTATAATAATATGCAGGAAAATAAATCCAACATATAATAATATAAGCACCTTCCTAGTGAATAAAAAAGCACTGTGCAAAAAGAAGAGACGAATGGTACGAATCATAAAAATTCGCAATATCATGCGCAAAATAAGAAACCTGAATAGAACAAAAAGTAAGTTAGGTTAATTATTCTAAACCGTATAAAATAAATAAACTTGACAAATCAGCGTAATTTTTTCATGGTACAACAACAGAAAATAGTAAGAAAGTTTTTATTATAGAGTGAAGAAAAACCTGCCGAGCAATAAACATGGACACACCCGTTGCAAAGAAATAGTATGGAGTAATATTTAACACCTGCAAACACATTTTGATTTTCCTTTGTAAGTATATAAGTGATATGGGCGTACAAAGCGTAATCAATATTGAAAATTATTCAAGTGTAAAAAAATATGAAAAAATTATATCTTAATATTAAACAAGTTTAATTTTAAAATTATTAATAAATTTATTATCTTTTTGTAAAAAAATATTTTAGCCTTTCTAAATATATCTATTTACTACCGAAAGCGCTTAAATAAATATTCCAACATTACACCTCGTTCTAAATTCTGAATTGCATTTTTTAATTTAATAAAATACCGTGATGCTATTTAATGTGATTTTCCCTATAATTTTTACAAGTTCTATGTCGAAATACAAAATATTGCAAATTTATGGTTAGTATACTTGGTCAAATATATAAAGATCGATCAATACTTTTAAGCAAAACTCCCTTTTAGAATATTAATAAGAGCGGAGCCGAGCGGTTAATTGAAAATAAAGTATCGAAATACTAGTCATTTACCGAAAAGAGTATTTCTAAGGGATAAAATAAACCAGGTAAAATAATGTCGGTATGCAATACACCGTGGAGCGCATTTTTATAGGCAACCTAACATCTCCGCAACATTAAATATATGACACTTTAAAATAAAAATTTCAAGTATTAACAGTAATTATATCAAAGTATTCGTACTATTATTTATTAATATATTATGTAAAACTGAAAATTTAAAAAAAAATTGGACGAAAATTAAATCCGCCAGAGATGATCTAATAAATTCATAATTCACTACTTTTCGCAAGTAAGCACACAAACAATCGCTCATTAGAGACGTCTAGTCAAATCATACCCAAACTTTAGAATGGTGGTAAGACTATATGGTAGGTATAATAGGAGATTGAATCCATCGAGTCTACCTATATCAACTGAACTCTCTTTGAACCGGATATGCAAAATACAACTACACCACTCACCGATAGAACCAAGACGCTCGACAAATTTCAACTGGATCCTCTTCCCAAAAGACCGCACAGCGCTGCCTACGGGAGACATAGACATCGTAGCGTCCTCCCTCCGTAGCCAATGGGGCCTCATTTTCAACTATTCTCTGCTGAGGGGCTGAATCCCCTCCCAAACGGCGCCAGGCTTCCTCAAGTTGGTACGAGTCCCGCCGAGAGTAGGCCTTCCAAATGACACCTACGCCGGAGCCCCCAGTACCGCCTCCACCGCCACTCAAACCTCCGTTGGAGCCCAGACCAATGCCGCTGTTGATAGTGCCGCTTCCACCACTCCCCCCGGAGCCTAGACCCGTCAGGAGGCTTTCGTCGGGCGAGGCGGCGTAGAACCAATGTGCCTCCACTGGATGGTAGGCTGAAGAGGGGGAGAGAGTCAGAATGAATATTGACCCTCGGTTGGTATTATAGTTAATAAAACGAATTTACGGTTATCTATCTAAAAAAATACTCAAAATTTTATTGGAAAATAACACAGGGATATGTAGATTTTTTACAATTCTAATAGAAACGCGATCAACGATAGCAAAATTGTACTCAAAATAAAATCCATGATAGAACGTTTGTGAGTAGTCATCGAATACATTATGTGTATTTATCCTGATTATAATAGAAGTAGAATCGTGGATGAGCAGTATAACAACGCGATTTTAATGACGAAAAATCTAAATTCTTAGAATAAATAATTCAGGGAATAAAAGATTTTATAAAAACAAGATGATATTTGATTTAGTAGTTATATATTAAAGCAGATTGCCGCTATACTTAGACGAATCGGTGTAAGCTTCATTTGACAACTACTGAGGAGCGTAAAAAATGCGTCTAAACAAGACATTAATTTTTTCATATTATTACAGTAAGTTTATAATAATTAAATCCAACAAAATATAATAAAGTTCCACTTGTAGTTGTTACATTGTCTTTGTAATTAGGGTGCATCGCTAAAAAATCGTCTAGACAATAGGCATAATTTTGTTTTGTATAACATTTGAAAACTTATGAAAATTTTATTAAAATGATCAAAAGTACGTACCTAAAGGGTATATTATTCTAAAATAACAATCCAAACTGATTTAGATGCGAAACAATTTACTAATTGTTTAAACCCCATCACACCTAGCTTCTCTTGACATTAATCATCTGGCAAATGCAATCCACCTACACAGGTCATTAAGCATATTGTACGTTCTTTTCCAATTATGTAAAAGATGTACAATCTGAATCAAAATATATTTTTTAATAATTGTACTAAAGCAAATACCATCTTAAGAATTCTATAAATATGACAGATTTCGCAAAGTTTACAATTCTTACAATTTTTTCCATAAAAATAGTATTATATTTAAATATTAAATTTTACTATAACATAAAGAACAAAATATATACTATTACAATTTAAAAAGGGTATCTTTAAATAATTTCCAAAATGACGAATTATGTTGACGAGTACCTACTAACTTATCAAGACGAAATATACACACAGTATTATGTAAAAGTATAATAACTCATACAACAATTTAAACATTTGTCGCCTGACATAAAATTTATTCTAAGCCAATCAAAATCGTGAATCCCAGATGTAATACTGTTAAAAACAAAAACTGTCATTCAGATATATTTAATTCTACGAGTTTTTTTACATTTATAAATAATTCACACAAAATCGAAATATCCATACCATATTTCGACATTGTCTTCACAGAAGACAAAGATAGGATATATGAAAATATGAATAACTTGTTTTATCTCAACATGCAATAGAAGAATTAAGTACAAGTACACATGTGATACACTATAATAATAAGTAGTTCTCAAAAATATGGACAAGCGATATAATCATAGTCAAAAACAAAATATTGTACTACATACGTAAGTATTTTATTATAATAAAAGTATAGTATGTCAAAATACAAGGTGTAACGTACTTAAGTGTAATTACTAACTTAAATTAATTGGAAATTTTTGTCTAATGGAAATCATCTTAAAGGATTGCAATTGTTGTATAAGAAAACATTCACTAGAGTTAACTACAAAGTTAGTAGGTGTTTTTCTAATTAATGCATTCTTTAGTGTATCTCAAATAGAAAATATGTATAATAATATATAACAAGCAGGCATCCTATTTCACATTTTAAAATCTATAGCTAATAAAAATATATATATTTTAACAATAATAGTCAAAAGTAATCAACATAATAATTATTATCCATATTTAAAGTATAAACTAGAATCTAAAAATAACAGAAACCCAATTTACTGACAGAATTTAGAGTGTTTTATACGAAACACAGTCAAGATATGTGCATAACAATATATTAAATAAGCTTAATAATATCAATTACGAAAATCGAAGAAATGATGAACTATTTCTGGATCACAAAACATCTAAGCAAAGCCTTACAACTTAAAATGCTTTCAAAATATCTTTTGTATTTTTACATCGCATAGTATTATAATAATATAGTCGTATAATTAGCTTGTTTAAAAATAGGTAACCTTCACTGAAATTGGATCCAAATAAACACATAAGTAGGAGTTTTAGGCCATAATAAGAATATATCTCCAACTTATAATTTAGGGACAAGCTGTATACAAAATAAGAAGTTTCGTGCAATTGAGATATCACTATAGAATTAATTGTCTTGTCTTTTAA
Organism: Invenusta paracnida; assembly: GCA_036023295.1. Taxonomy (NCBI): domain Eukaryota; kingdom Metazoa; phylum Platyhelminthes; order Proseriata; family Coelogynoporidae; genus Invenusta; species Invenusta paracnida. Next base: position 7,038 of record JAYRBW010036615.1, on the reverse strand, counting down.
TTATAAAAAGGCTTAATATATGCTTAGGTATTTGCCTTTTACTTCGTGGACAAAGATGGCACAAAGGATATATCTTTACCCTGGCAAAAAAAGACTACAAAGGAATGCAAAAGTAGCGTAATGAATAAAGAAAGATGAAAATTAGGAAATGAAATAGAATCAATTTACTCTCGCATTTAGTATGTGCCTAAAAATAAAGTATATTAAATAGATTTTAAAAAAGTAAACTTCATAGATCCATTACACCTCAACTACAACATATTCTTCAAAAATACCCACTTTCTACACAACGTTATATACACAAACTCGAAAAAAAAGTAAATTAGTGATTGTGTAAGTTATTAATACACAGAATTTTATCATACGATAGCTCGTACAATTTTCAGTCAGAAAGTCTATTCACTTACGAAATAGATAATAAGCTAATAATAGACTTTTGCATGTTTGCAAATTATAATTTATACACATCCCGTTGTTATATGTACATATATGTATACCTATGCACAAAGTTTTTTCTGATTATCAAAATGATATCATAATAAATAAATAGATAAACCTCAATTGCTGATATGGTAACATTAATTAATCTAGTGTTAGAATTCCTATGTCCCGTGGCTTGCACTTAAGTAAACAATTTATAATGGCCCAGAAACAAAATTCAACAAAGACACACATTGAGGGACATATTAAAACAGTATTATTATTCATTAAATTACAATAGCTATATACATATCATTATTTTCAGTCCTGTAAATTATTTGGATTGGAATTTTAACTTATTGATCCTACTCACCAAACAAAATAATCATGCATTCCGCTTCTAATTCCATTCCTCAAAGAAAATTTAACCTTTTAACGACGGTATTGCAATTTCAAAAAGACATCTTCACATTCCACAGTGATTAGCACAATTTCTTCAGAATCATCAATCGCCATACTTATTACATAGAAGCTCAAAATAAATAATCATGAATATTATTTAAATCCCAACTACCAAAATATCTTTCGAATACAATGTTTCTCTCCAGCTCATTGAAACACAATAATCCATCTCCTAAAAATAATAACATACAGCAAGCGAAAACTTAAACAGGCACCCATATAATCTCATCCATACGAGAATTCATTCATTCGAAGTTCTTTTGGAGAAGTATCATAAGTAAACCTTATGAGTTTGCATCTTTAATTGGCACCGACCAAGAGAAAATTTACGCAGGTTGGCGTAATGTGATTTAGGCGAGTATTCCCTCTTTAGAAAAAATGTATTTAATGGCGTACAGCTTCGTCCCTATTATGTATTACAGCTCTGTAATCCGAATACTCACCAGGCACATTATTGGCGGGTGGTACAGCTCCATAGGGCCCAATCGGTTGTACCGAATCATTGGGTTGCTGAGGCATGCTGGCAGTGGAACCCGTAGAACTGTTACTATGGTGATGCGAGGTGACGGCAGGCATTGGCGGGACCTGAGCCACGGGAGGATGTTGCTGATGAGACCCACTGGTAGACACTGCCTGGGGCGGGAGCACATAGCGTCTATTGAGAGGACCCGAGGACTGATTAGAGAGAGAGAGAGAGACGATCAATAATCCAGATATATACATTTTAAATTGAAATCGACAATCTTAGAAAACTACGAAAGAATCGGTCAGAAGCATTGAAAAACACTAAACAATGTTTTAACGCTTTATTGGTGCTGTTTGCTGCTATACCTAGGTAATAGTAACTCTAACAAATATACATCATTAACATCACAGGAAAAGTGATAGATCTCTTCAGGAGTTTACAGATTAAGGTCAAAACAGAAATGTCATACTAATCGGTGAACTGTAAAAGTAGTATTCCACGAGTATAAAATGTTTAATTTTTTAATATTTTAATTTGATCAAAATTATTTTCAAACCTATGATAGATATCCTATTCTTATTATATAATATATTTATATAATAAGAAATGTTAAAGTTTATAACTGTTTAACGATATAATCTATTAAAATGTGGTTAGTAAATGTGATTTATTACAAGTAAACTTAGTATCTCTGCTTCTTCTCACATAGTATGCTATCAAGAGCTATTTAGACAAAAAACAGCAGTAGGTATTATAAATCGAAAAAAATAAAATGCTGTTATTGAGTAAACACGATACATACATAGGTACATTACAGGAATAAAAGTATTGGGGCGATTCATTCGTTAGAAGTAGTTTGTCCGATAATCATTATATATTTTAAAATATTAATAAATCGATTTTTAGCCGTAATGACTGGCTATCAAAAACATATTTCAATTTAAATAACAAAAATACATATATAATATAAGTTATTATTATATGTATATGTTAAGTTGATTAAAAAATATTTTACATATAATATACAAATACATACAAATTTCTACATTTCGTATGAAAAGCTATCAATGTAAATTATAATCCTCTAAAGAATGTTATAAAATGAATTGTTGTTTTTCATTATATATGTACGTGGTACTATCAATTACAACTATACAATTATACACGTTTCCATTATTTGAATTGTTGTTAGGGTTAGGTTACATGCTATTTTTAAATGTCGCAGTTTCTATACCTGTAAATATTTGCATTAATAAAAAAATCAAACTAACATTTATTTTAACCAACAAAGAGATTCTATAATCAATACTATGTCTATAAACATAATATAGGGTCTATTAGTGCTTAACTGAAAGAACACTAAAAAACCCTTCATAAATACAAACAATTTTACTTGATTTTATAGTAAAATTTAGTAATCATTTTTAATAAGAAGCATCTTTTGACATTGATTAAAGAAACATATCGGTTTATTTTAAAAAATAATACCTTATACCACAGGATAAATTACATACTCGTACACGCTTTGCTGGGACAAATTATATATAAATATTTATTAATTAGTCACCATAGGCTTAAACTAATTAATCGTTCATGCATTGAGCTAATTATTATCGATTGATTATTTTAAGCTTATGGTGAATAATTAATTAGATTCATATATCGCGTCAAAGCGTGTATGCAATTTACCCTGTATTATAATTATTAGCGGGTAAGCCACCTATATATTATATATAATTTATATAACTGTTAAATAATACCTCACTTAAAACTACAGATAATAACATAAAATCCGATTTACTATATTTTTAGATAAAAGATTGGTTACATTTGATAAATATAAAACGATCAAAATAAAGCGTACAAAAAATGAACTAATAATGATAACAGCTTCAAAAGTCTACAATAGTTAAAAATCGCAGATTTAGCCAATTGTTTATTTGATTTTCAAAAAATGATTAGTTGGAACATTTTATTCCAACGAGTCTCCTTCCGTTTTACCTACATACTTTGTCAAAAAAAGTCATAGTGAAACATTTGTGTTACCTAATTGTAATTAAGAATAACACACACTAATTTTACAAAGCATTTAATGAAAAGCGTACTTTTGTGGTTGGTATACGTACCGATTTTAAGTATGTCTTAATTATAAGGACAGCCTATTATTCGATGGCAAATCATAAAAGGAGCTTTAAATACTAGCTATTATCCTAAAAAATAAATAAGTGATTAAACACTGATAAAGAACTATGCATTATTCATAATTTAGTACCTATAAAAGGTAACAAATTACTTATTTTTGAGTCTTTATAATTTTATCAATATGGCGTTAAAATATGCTTCAACATTATAATTAAAGTGTAGATTCTAACAAATAATAATTAACCCGTCTTACTGGAATTGAACTAGCAGTCATTGGTTCAGGTGGCATTGGGGGTGCATAAGCAGAAGACTGGGTCCCTGGCACTGAAAACATGGCTGGCAGGGGTCCGGCTGGGTCCAAAGAGGCACCCCCAGGCATGAACATAGGGATGGGTTCGGGAGGAGGCACTCCACCTGTGATCCCCACGCCATCATGACTGGACCGTGGTGGAGACTGGCCCAGAAATGAATCTGACTCCCCCTCTCCATCTAAGTCATCCACACTCGGTGAGGCGAGAGAGACTGGAATGAGACTGGGGCCACCTCCAGCCGCCATGTTGAAGGTCAGCCCCGAGGACGGGGACATAAGTAGGAGAGATGCGGGGGGAGCCACGTTAGAGCCATCCTTACCCTGTCGTGGTGAAGACTGCATGCTTTCGCTAAAAAAATTAAATATACAATTAATATGTGGTACACTACTTATAATGCTAAACAGTAGTAGCAATTTGTATGTAAATATATTTGTAAATGCTATTACGTATATAATAATTATTTAGATAAAGGACAGGCGTAAATGTTGCATACAGTACATAAATGTTGCATTAACTCAACCAAGGAGCTAATGGGTTATTAATCAATTTTAAAGTACGAACGTACGAGTATCCTCACATTTTTAAATGCAACAAATCTGGGTAATTTACAATGTTTATATCTATGTATTTAAATTATTCAGTGCTGAAATTAATTTATTTGCAGTATAATTAATTTTAATTTAAAATTATATTTCTCAATTGCTGTAAAATCCATTACTCTGCAAGTTAGAGGAATAACAAGAGGAATGTTTTGATATTTATCTTTGATAAATACTTTGATATGTTTTATAATGATATGGATTGATATTGATGAATTTATTAATTTAGATGAAAATATTGAGGAAAATTGTGGACAACAAAAGAAACAATTGCCAAGACAACAGTGGCTGAATTAGAAAAAATCATAGTTGAGACAACACTAAAAAATATGATGAAGAAAGTATACTGATCAACGAAATTATTCAATCAACGTTTTTTGGAATGGAAAGTAAAACTGGACACTATCCCAAAAGTTCAGAAAGATTTTGATACCTTCCTCAATCGGATCTTGATTACTGTTTAGAATTTTTCCTTGTGATGTTTGTAAAGAAAATTGTCAAGATTGTTATTAACTGCAGACATTGGAAATGCATGCATCCAGTTATTATTTCAATGAAAATTTGGATAGAATTGTTCTACTTTTAAAGACAAAGAATTTTTCCAAGCGAGAAAAGCACTTGATGCCCAAATGAAATTGGATGCACGATTTGGGTTTGTAAAGCCCAAGCCCAAAGCTCAGACTATTTCTCTTGAGCTGGAAGAAAAATTATTAGACAAATTTGATTTTAGTACATCCAATCCGAAGCAGTTAATTAATTCACTTATATACTTTCCAGTATGATAGCAGCTCAGAATCGATGAGATTTGAAGTTTGGTTCTAATTCTTAAAAACAGTTATTGGAAAATATTGGAAGATGAAGATGTACACAAATACTTGCAGTATCCAAAGAACATTCTTAAGTAATTTCTAGAATGAAACTAGAATTTATCAACACATTGATAAACCCCTGAGATGTCACCGCTGAATACCCAAAGTGACTACCACTTCCAATTTAAAAACAAACATCTAATTTAAATCTCACCGATTGTTGTCCATACCATTCAAGTTGTAACAAAAACAATCTTGATAAGTCTTGATTATTCTTGACAAACTAAAATATTGATATAAGTGGTTTAATCTCAATCACAAGCTTGAGAGAAACAGCTCAAAAAATAGCTCATGACAGCTGGAATCCCAGAGAAAATAATACATAAAGTGGTGCATCTGATGCTTTGTATAATGATAATGTATCTCAATTTATAAACAATCTATTTCTACAGCATTGTATGGCTCAAATAAGTTTCCATTTCTGGTCAAGTTAAAATTCTCCTCTTCAGCAAAATTTTCTCTTCTGATGTTACAATAATTTCACCCAAACCAAATGAAGAAATTGTTATTACTGTAGAAAGAGCTGGTGAAAAGTTACAATTAGTTATAAGTGTTGCTGCCTAGATAAAACTTCGTGATTGTTTGTGTACAATTTACAATCGATGATTGATAATCAGTGTTAAAATTTGAATTTATTTATGTTAATTAAATGATTTAAATGATTCCTTTTTCTATGTGCCTTCTACCTGTAACATTGCTACCTATAACAAGAGATACTTCTACCGGTTTTTCTACTTACACACATTATATTACCATATCATCTTTATCAACAACACTACAAACCTGTTTATGCTCAATGTAATTGAATGTTGCTTTAAGTATGCCTATTTCCAGTTTCACTTTATTATTGTAGTATATATACATATGCTTTTTTGGCCTCCTCATTTGGAGTTGAAATTTTATATTTGTTTGGTTTACAAATAAAAGAGTTATTAAAAATGTTGGAAATGTGCTGTAGCCTGGGGGGGGGAGAAGTAAATAAACTTTGGGTAATAAATAAATAAATAAATCACTAGGTATCTAATTACTAATAATTAAATGTTCAAAACAGTCATTATCAAAAGTTTAAAATATTATAACTGTGATGATGAAAATATAGCAGAGATGCTCATAATATCTCAGGCAACAATCCAAATATTGCAGCTTATCATAAGACTGAAAATGTACCTGCCATGTGGTTTGCAAATGGTATGGCAGTATGTGAACTTGTCAATGGTGCATATCATTTATAAATATAGAAAATTAGTTTAATAGTTTAATATAGGTAAAAATAATAATTTCTAAACCATCCTATATGTTGCATACTGTAAGTAAATTCATACCTTTTGCCAACTATTTGTACCATTTGCAAATGGTACGAATGGTTGGAGGATACAATATGCTGTATCCAATGGTACAAACCATTTGCAAACAGTTAGTACTGTTGGAAACAGTAATATGCTGTATCCAATGGTTTGTATCATTTGCGAATGGTTCAAACCATTGGATACAAAATATTTTATAAAGAATAAAAACTAATAATGACAACTATAAGATTAAATTATACATAATTTTTAAAATTCAACAATTATTATTCTTTTTAATAACTTCATCTATAAAAAAATTATTTACTAGGTCAAATATTAAGAATAATTTACAATTAGACAAAATAAAGTTGTATTCTCCAACAGTTTGAACCATTGGATCCAACCATTCAAACCATTGGATACAGCATATTTTATAAAGAATAAAAATTAATTATGACAACCACAAGATTAAATTATACATAA
>JAYRBW010036604.1:0-11887 GCA_036023295.1 Invenusta paracnida | reverse complement strand
GCTCTTCCGATCTATAAAAATGAAATAAATGCGACTCTGTAAATAGGTATTTTATTTAAAATCGATTGTTATTCATAGATTAGGATTTGGAGAATTCAATTATGTAAAAGTAAATTCTATAACATTTTTAACAAAAATGTATGGTTTTTTAATATTTAATTTACCCCCATTACTAACAGAAAATATCAAACTTATCCACGACAACGCTCGCCCCCATGTGTCACATGCTACAAGGGACCATCTTGATAGTACAGCTTTCAGACTTCTCGAGAAACCACCTTATTCACCAGACTGCAATCTATGTGATAGATTATTTCCTTGCTTAGAATCTATGTGATTGATTATTTCCTTGCTTAGAATCATTGCGGGACAAAAACAACCTAGTTGACAAAACACCTACCTCCAATCAAGACTATCCGCATGAGAAAGGCCCTCAAATAATATGATAAGTAGCTAGCTGACTTTGAAAAAAAAATTGAAAATCGTGGTTGTTATTTGTAACTTTATACTTTTGTAGCTATGTATATATATTTATGGGAATAATATAACTTGAAAATTATACACTTTATTATAACTCAAAAATAAGTTTTTTTGTGTTTTTACAAACTGCATAGAATTTTTGAAATATTTTGAATTCTATCAAAATCTTATATATTTGAAAACCATAAATTTTTATTAAGCATGCCCATAGAATTTAGTTTTTCCGTTTATTGAAATCTCAATATCCTAATCTATGAATAACAATCTATCTTAAATTAAATATATTCATAAGCGTGTTTAGTTCAATTTTATTATCAACACATGTAAATACGAATATTTTTACGAAACGCCCTACATTATGGGAAAAATTTGCTTTAGCCTGTTCTACATTTTAAAGTGTGTGGTAGCATAATGATTGTAAACTTAAAAGATAGTTAGCTGTAGATTTTTAAGACTATACAGTGTATTGCTTTTATTTTCGTAAAAAATATCAATCAATATTGAATTAATTAACATTAAAACATTCGTACAACATATAATACAGTCCTAGTGATTACATCGTTTTTTTCTTTCTTTTTTGTCCTACCAGTTAAGTTTTGGAATCTATCATTTATTTTTATTGGCTGGTGCAATATATTAAATTGAAATCAATACTCTCTCTGATTTCTGGCGTAGTCAGTTACAGAAGGAAAGTAATAAGTACTGGCGTGTATTATACATTTCATGAACGAGTGTCCATAGTTTCTAGTAGTTTTGCATATACTATATTTTTAAATGTAAATAGTCAATTATTCTTAAATAATAGTGGACTTGCATTAACTACGTTTTGTATTATAATAAGCATTCTTATTATTATAGGTAATCCATTTCTATTATTACTGTTATGCAAATTATATATAACTAAATTCATGTTATCCTTGTTCTGTTACCACAGTTCTGTAGTCAAGGGGATGAGCCCCTAAAACATATTTTGCTCTCACCCCTAAAAATGTTATTGTTTCAGAAACATTAAAATTGCTCCATATATTTAGTAGTTCACACTAATTAAATATTCTGGTTATGATCTGAATGATGTAAGCCAAAAATATCAGTTATTTTGAGAATGGCAGGGCGGCACTCGACAAAAATAGAGGTTGTTCACACCACCTGCCCCTACTCTGGCAAACAGGACTTATAGAAACTATGTACACTGTTCGATAGAATGACAAATACATTCTAACTTTTTATTAGTACAAATATTGATGGTAAAACCGTTATATGTTAATGTTATATATTTTAACTCTTGTAATACTTATATATTCACAAATTACTCTTTATTCAAAGACACAAAATATACAAAATCAGTATGGAACTAATTTTTTATTAAATAAACTTTTGTTGTGTTGTATTGCGAAGATTGATCCACCAAATGATTTAAGTCCGGTAAGTGAAGATTGTTATTCTCACAAGGTATAGTCTCGTCTAGCACGACTTGATCATGCTAGATAATTTGATATTTGCTGTCTGGTATAAAACTGAATTGAATATGTAAATTAGTATCTAGGTCATGTTACCATTACATTTACTGAATTATGCTAAGATGTATGCTAATAAGTTTGTTTTATATTCTGTATACATTTGCTTGCAGTCTTCTCATGTTATTTTACTTTTGCTGGTACTATACATCACATTTGGATTATTTTAGGTGCATGTGCCCCAGTTCAGTTTGATGTTCAATTTGCTGTCTCAAGTCCAAGTCCTGATGGTCATGGTATCGCGACCTGTCAAGTTTGTAATCATGCAATCAGTCTTAAAGGCAGAAAGAATGTTGCAAATGTAAAATGTGAACAATGCGATGAAATTACGGTAATTATTTTTGACACACTAAGATTTTTAAATTAACGAATTATTAACACATGTGCATACTCAACTTTTACACATTTGTTAATTTTCATATTAATTGTATATTTTTTATCTTCATTTGAATTATATTATAATGGACATATATATATCTATATATCTATAAATTATTATATAGGTATATACAATTAAGAATGTTAATAAATATTAAATTGCAGAATATTACAAAATATCACAAGGTCATAAAATATTATTTGCTTATTTATTTGTGAGTGACAATACTATTTATGAAGTTTTATATTATCTGTGATGAGGTTTGAACAAGTAAAAATCTACTTCAATATTTATTTGTTCATAACCAATTTGCCAATATCTTTTCATAGGTTTTTCTGATGAAATGCAGACATGAATTCAGACAAATGCAGTGATTTTTCAATCAAATATAGTTTTAAGGGAATTTGAGGCAATCAATATGGATTTAAGGAAATTAAGTGCTGCTTTGTGGCATTCAAACGCTGAGTTTTGTCATACAAATATTGATTATATTAGAATATTTTCTCTTCGTATTTTTCTCTTTGTTTGTCTTATAGTGTTGTTCATTTTTTCTTTCCTATCTTTTTCTTCTTTTTGTTAATTCTTTGGGTTCTATTTCTTCTGGATCTTCTATATTCATATTTATTTCCCTAAGGTATTCTTTATATTTATATTCTTTATATATGTCTAGGTATTTATTGCTATGTACTCATTCTTTTATTACATATTCTCTCGGGGTTTTTGTGTTCCTTATGACATGTAAGAATCCTATTTTCGTTTTAATCTCCCTCAAAGTATGATTACTTATGCCTATTTCGCCTTGTATGTAAGTATTTGGAGTTGGCTTCTATGACATAATTAGCACATTCTTTATAATTCTCATTTACAATTTGTCCATCTCTAAGAATATTGAAAAAAGTTGGTGGCTTCTTATAACCTTCTTTAATTCCACTATTTCTGTGGCATTTTCCAATCACCCACATATCCTTTGAAATTACCACAATATCTTCCATTCTGATTTTTTTATAAATCCAGCTTGTTCTTTATTCATAATATTGTTTTTAATTAGGAAATTCTGAAGTTTGTTGTTTATAATTTGTCTAAAGGTTTTATATTAAATATTTGTTACAGTTATGTTCCTATACTCCTTTGTCATTAGCATGCTATCCTTCTACTTTGGTATAAGTGTCATGTTACTGTATGTCCAGCTTCCCGGTACTCTCTTATTTATAGTATAATTAAAATGTTCTGTTATTTTTCAATGAAGGTACTTTCAGTGCCGTAACTAGCATGAGGCATTTGTGGCACGTGCCTCCAATGCCCCACCTTCAGTATTTAAAAAATATTTTTTTTATGTTTTAAAATATTTTAAAAATACTAAATAAAATAATGCCTTTTTCAAATGATGCCTCCACCCTTTGAAAATCCTGGTTACGGCACTAACTTTAATTTTTTAGTTCTATGAACAACTCTGCCTTAATACTATCTGATCTTCCAGTCTTGTTCTTTTTAAGGCTGGTTTTTGTTTCCTTTTCTTCCCTTTCAGTAATATTAACTGGGTTCTCATTTTTTATTTCCAATATTTTTCCATAACTGTGCTGTATACTTATGTATTTTTTCTCTTCTTTATAGAACCTCTCTCCATCTACTATATCTCTCAGATGTGTTTGTTGTCTTCTACTTTTTGCTAATCGCTCTGGAACTTAATTATCTCTTGTTCTCCCTCCTCCTTGTTAAACTTTTCATTTTGTCCTTTTTAATCCTTGCTTCCTTGGTATCATCAGTTTTTCTGTGATTTTTTTAATTTATTTTTTATATCTTGTGAAGTTTTTATTTCCTCTTTCTTGATAGCTTCTTTTTATTTATTTCTATAATTTATCATACTATTTTTTCATTTTATTCCATCTGTAATTTCTTATAATGCGATTTATCATTCTTTTTTAGATTTTTTTTTCTGAAGAATCTTTTTCTGTATCCATTTCCTGTTCATCTAAAATCCCCTATTCTGTTTTTAAATGTGTATCAGCAGCCTTTTTATTATTTCTTCAGTGTCCTTCAAGGTATTGAGAGCTTTGTTTTTCATTTGTTTTGCAACTTTTATTGCAAAAAGTTTCATTTTTCTGTGTGTTTTATGTTCGAAAGTTCTGTTTTGTCTATTGCTTTAAAAATTGTTTCATTGTCTATCTTTTCTTTTTTAATATTATTTTGATAAGATTGGGGTCACTAATGTCTAATATCTCCTTATTCTCATCAATGTGCTGCTCTGAAACTTTGTTATGTATAGTTTCATTTACAATTACATAATCTATGGTTGTTTTTTACCGGGTTCCAAGTATATAATTCCCTGTACGTTTATTACTCCCGTTTTATAGTTTTTTAATATTACTGTTTTAGACTATTAAAGGGTGCTCAATGTTATAGCTCCGAAATATCTTGGTTTGTGAAATTTCATAGTTTATTGCAGTAGATTTTTTAAAAGAAACCTATAATAGAAACAAATAATATTTCATCAAGATATGAGGCGAAACATTATATAAAGCTTTACCTTTATACACAGATATTGTTTATATTTTTAGTAGCAGAATGAATCAAACAGTAAATTCAGGACATAATTATTTTTCAGCTCATTATTTATCATCATTTTCAACAAACATATTACAAAAATGTAAGAAATGAAATCCATATGAATAAATGTAATAATTTAAGTTTAATAAACTTAACAAAATGCAAGTTAGTACATTATTTTTTCAATTATCGCTCATCTATTTGTTACTACTATTGTTTAAATCAATGATATTAAATGAAACATTTCAATTCTCAAAACAGGAAACTGTGACTTACTGCTTTTAGACAGTTCAGCTAAGTGCGTTTTACATGATTCAAATCATAGTATCATTTGTATAAATATTTTAAATACGTGTCAATAGTTGGTAAAAGCAAAAACTGAATGCTTTTCAACAGTTTTGTTCTGTCATTTTTTCATTAATAGGTTTACAATTTTAAGTCAGAGGGTCTTTAAAAGTCTTTACATTTTTATTGGAAGCCTGTACAAACCCTAAACTATAAAAATATCTAAAATAGTGGTAACAATTTCAAATCGATACCTATGATTGTTGGATAGGGAACTTAAATACCTAGGGATACCTTCATAAATCCAATTTAGGAAATATATATTTGTATATATTATATATGGGAAACATAATGATTTTTATGTATCCCATATTTATATAGACTACTCTTAATTATGATATAAATGCATTCATTTTGAATCTATGTTATGATTGTTATAAACTGTATTTGATCGCTGTATATCTGAATTTGGATGCTTATATATGCCGAATGATCACTCTAAAGGCATATTTGAATGCTGCAACGCCGCGTTTGAATACTATAATATTAACACCACATTTAATTGCCTCTGATCCATATTTGATAACTATAAATCGAATTTGCTTCCAACAACATGGCATGTGATTGAATGAACGCCAATATATTTTACTGTGGAAACCTATATTTATATTTTATTTATATTGTGATATCACGAATAAGAATTTATCTTAATATGCTTATGATCACATTATAAATTCCATATTCACTTAAATATATAATTTTATTATTATTGTGTATTGAGTAATAATATTAAAATAGTTGAATTGTCTTTTGTTAAATATAATAAGCTAAAAATGTGTACACTTTTCTTTTTATAAGAATAATAATCTGGTATGAATGCAAATTATTTGTATCTATTTGTATCAAACTTCTCTGTGTTTATCTTTGCATTTAGAATAAATAGTATGTTTTTCCACGTTTTACTTTTGTAGAGATGACTTTTAATACCTGATATTGTTTGATCGAAATAGAAAACAGTATTTTTGTTTTTATTACTATAAAAAAAGTGCTATTTAGTTACGCTTATTCGTGAATAGCTTATATATGAATGTACATATAATCATTTGAAGTCTTTTTTATTCATAAATATAAGGAAGCTATTTTTCAATCTAACATGATTATCAATCCTCTTTTAATTTTGATTAAAGTTTATTAATTTTAAATCATTACATTTATTCCTATGGATTTTATTCCTTATATTTCTATAATATGTTGGTTGCAAATATACTAAATAATGAACTGAAAAATAATGATGTCTTCAATTTACTGTTTGTTTGATTATTTTATTAAAAATATAAATGCTTTTGGGGGAAATATAAATACTATCTGTGTACAAAGGTATAAAAGCTCTATATAATATTTCGCACCATTTCTTGATGAAATATTATTTAAGTTTCTATTACATTTTCTTTCTAAAAATCTACTGCAATGAACTATGAATTTTCAAATACTAAAATATGGTATGGAGCTAACATTGAGCACCGTTTATTTGTTCGATAATATTATTAAATAACTATCACATTTAAAACTATAGAAAGTATATAGGGAATTACTAAAGATCAATTGCTGTAAAACCCATTTTGTGTTCTTAACCATATATGACCTGTTCGTTCTATTTAGCCTTTAAAAAGTGCCAAAGTGGGCTTTCGATTTCTGCGCTGCTCGTGTAACTGCTTAACGAGTTTCAAAGGAGTTGCAAAGCAAGTCCGATGTCCGCGCAAGACTTGCAGTCGCATATTAACCGTTCCCAATGCTCCAGCATCTGACACTTCCACTAATTCAGGCGAGATGGTTCGAGCTGAATGTACATACTGTCAAACGATATTTCGAGTCAATTTTAGACAAAATATGGGAATCGCCGCGACATGTCCCCAATGTCGTAGGATCAGTTCAGTGGGTCCCACTTTCGCTCGGATTCGATGGACAATTTATCTGACCGCTTCATTGATGATGCTGGGTATCGGATTAGGTGTGACGGTGAGTATATTCTGAGGTTTTTTGTACGTAAACATTACCGTCATCGCACTATTAAATTGTTTTTAGTTATAAATATGTAAATATAGCATTTATCAGCGAAAATTTATTTTTAAACTTTGCAAAACGTATTGAAAATATTTGTTATCAATAAGTTACGACTATAGAAAATTATCAGCGACTAGGCACTTATAATAATCCTTATCTGAAAGATTGGCTGTGAGTATAAAAATAAGGGTAGTATGCGGATGTTTTATGACTGATCTTGACGGCATTTAATGTCAACAACGATAAGGCATGATCAAAATAGGGCTCATCGTCAGTGGTGAACAACAGATTGATTGTGAGGAAGTATTATGCGGAGACATATATTTTTTCTGTAAATACCTCTTGAGCAAAGCTGAGTATCAGGAAAAAGGTATTTACTTACATGGCTATACGATACCGAAGTAAACTCACCAATATCTAAATCGGACAAGGGAATATTTGACTTATAACTGCTTTTTTACAAACAAGAGTATAGTCTCATTTTTGTTCCAGACTCAGCAGTGATGTGATGTTTTGGGAAATAATTGAATGCCTCTTACCTAACCTATGTATATAATATCTTTATTACTCAAAACTATTATACCTTTATAGACATATATGTATTTAGTTAAATTTTATCTCTGGTGGGATGTATGTTGGATTATGTAGGTTTGTTATTATTATTAGAATTAATATTAATGTATGGGGCCCTATATCGCCTAGTCCATATATTTTATAGTTTAAAGCCTGATGGGGCCCTAACCAATATATTTTATAATTTAAAGCCTGATGGGCCCCTAACCAATATATTTTATAGTTTAAAGCCTGATGGGCCCCTAACCAATATATTTTATAGTTTAAAGCCTGATGGGGCCCTAACCAATATATTTTATAGTTTAAAGCCTGATGGGGCCCTAACCAATATATTTTATAATTTAAAGCCTGACTGGCCCCACCACGTGTAGGTGGAGCCCAAACGGAGATAATATTGTTATTATTATTAAGCTCGTCAGAATTGAAAACAAGGAATTTAGCTATTTTTATGCGTCATATTTACATATTCAATTTCATTTGAATACTTGAGATGTTAGATACATTGAATTTATCTGACAAAATTGGATAAAACATTGCATTAATAATACGATTTGCCTTAAATTCATCAAAAAGAAATTAAAATATTTGTGGTTTCAGGGGTTTCCTGTTGGATATCAAATGTATGTTAAGATACATAACTGACTATTATTATGAGGAGTGACCTATATGCGAGTATAGACTATTAGTTAGTGTAAAGGTAGTCGAAACTTGTGATAGATCTATATTGAAATATGTATTGCGTATCATATATATGCGCGTGAAACTTTGTGTCTGCCATAGATGTTTGTTTAACTAGATACCTATACATTGATTATATATTGATCTATGTATTGATTAATTATTTATAATAAATATTTCTATTGTCTGTGCATTATAATATTTATAAATGAACAAAAATGAAAAAATCGGTAAAATAGCATCATATTGGTGTCTCATAATTATGTGTACACTCATCCTTATTAATAGGCTACATTTTCTATATATTAAAATATTGTATAAGCCAAGAACAAGAGCGTGAGTGATTAGCTTTAAAGATGCTAACATCTTTAATTCTAAGGTCATTAATTCTAAGGAAAATAGGCCTATTTTTGACCGCTAATAAATCAGGTTAGAACGTGCTAATTTTTGGTATCAGCGTAATCGTTCATTTAAACAGTATATACTATATCTCTATGGTATAACTCGTATTACAGAAATAATTAATAAGGAAATAAATAAAAGAAATCAATCATAGTCAAGTTTCTGAAAATATATACCTTTAAATTAGTTTATGTAAATATACGCAATATATATTGAGGGAACTGGTTTGAGTACAGGTTATACCGAGGTGGGTATAAATATAGAAACGCAGTTCAGCACCGGATTTTAATAACATGTAACCTTGTTTTGCGCCCTTTTTGTTAATTTATTAATGTCTGTACATATCATATCATTGTAATTTCTTGCTTTTGAGAAGCTAGTTTCTTGGCCTTCTTTTTGCGACGCTATCGTTTTTATTTTGATTACCTTTAGGTTTCATTCTATATGAATAATCAAAATATTATAATATATGACACAAGAATTTCGTATAAGGTACGTTGCTTTGAAAGGTACATTGTATAGCTTAGAATGCCAAGCGAACTTATTATTTTAATTTCAATGTTTATTGTTTGTTGTTAAATATCTAAGACATATGTTATATTTTATATGCCAATAAATTAGATAAAAGGTTTAACATAGATATCGTGTTTCAAGTTCAAGTGATTCGATATATATTAATATATTTACACAGCCTTCTTTATAGATTATTTACTTATATCTGAAGCATACGATTTCTGAGCTGAGTATGAAATAATACATATTATATAAATCTAGAGCGCGTTATTAAAATTATTTGCCTATGTTTTCAATACAGCTTGTACATGGAATTAACGTATTACAACTTGTAGCGAAAAGGATTCATTACAATGATTAGTATTTTTAACGACAAATGGATTATATTATGTTTGTAGAAAGTGGTGGAACTTTCTACAAAATATATAATATAATGGAAGTAAAACTCGCAATTTGCATTATCATTCCAGCTTTATCATACTGTAATTACATATATACTATCAGTCCTAGTGCCACTAACGTCACTCTTTAATCTGAAAATCACATATTATGTCCATTCAATTCAATTCATTGACAGATTATAGATTTTATATCTGCGTCTTGTAGATTCCAACATACCTGGTATATTTTAGTTATCGGTAAATGTTAAAGAAATAAATATTTGTGTATTCTCAATTATCACAAATTGATTATGTAGAGTAGTATTATAGGACAATTCCTACGGGAAATATATCTTTTAAAGTTGTAATCGAATTCTATAGTTAATTTATACTCTTATACAATTGTATATTAGATTTGTATATGCGTATGTGTACATTTGATAACGTTGAAGAAAGACTTTATGTTTTATCTTATCAGTTTGGAACCTACGAGGCGGCTGCTACATTCGGAGGTGTTTACGTTGTCTACGTAGGTAAGTGATATATAAATATATAAGATCCTATATAATAAGATATATAAGGTAAGAAAAATTTTCTCCATTTTATGCTTATTTGCAAAGCGATATAATTCTTTGGCTACTGCTCAACGCCTTTTTCCGTGATGTGTAGATTATAGATGTTATATATTCTCATATTTGTATATTACATACGGTATGAATTTCTATTAATAGCTCTAAATTAGCTATATACACGTACACTGCACCGGTGAAAATACACATTATGTACCTTAATAAAGACAACCTCAGCTACCATTATAATTGTACCATCAAATGGGGTGACTAATGTTTTTGACATAGGCGTCGGTTATTATAATTTATAGAAAGATAAAGACATTTCCTGCAAAAGGATGATGGTATCTTTATATCACATTAAGAGCGGAATTATCGTTAAGTAGGTAATACGAGGTAAGATTAAATTTGTGGTTGAGTGTCATAATATAAATAATTGCAGTTATATAGGGTACTGTGCGGTATCGGATTTAATTCACATAGCACCCGTTTGAGATGCACCCCTTGATATAAGTATATGGGTGAATTGCACCGTTGTTGTACAATATCACGGATGTGACATGTTACATCCGTAACATAAAAATTGTAAGAATGCTGTTTGAATATTAATTAATATTTACACAATATATTGTTTGTGTCAGCATGTCCCAGCTATTGATAGTATATAAACTAAAAAGGATTTACAGTTTGCTATAGTAATCACTTCCCATTTATACAATGTCGCATTCGAAACAACATTTAAACGTATTTTATTTTGAAAAATGTATTTTTTATGTAAAACTTAATAACCCAAACTACTTCAATACTTTTTTTTTGTATAAATTACTATTTTCACTTGTGGAATATTTATTTATAAACAATTTTAAAATCATTTTACTATCAAATATAACATTGTTTGTATCTTGTGACTTTTCGATATGTTATAAGTCACATCCGCAACATTCCTATTTCCCACATTGTTATATATTGAAATTAGATTAGATAAGCCTCAAAGACAAGTAGATATGTTACTAAGTAATATAGTAAAGCATACTGTAATGAAAACAAATTAAAAATAATTTCAGTGAAATTATAAATGTTACATGGGTTTTTTTTATTGAAGACAGTGTAGAATCACTTAATTATGTTTAATAAAATAAAATTACAAAGTAAGTATATGTATTGTTATACACAAAATATATCGCTATTACAGGTGTAACGGATGCAACACTAGTAAATTTGTCGCATCCGTAACATTTAAAGTTTCAATTTACTAATAATATATTTCAAATATCTCTAAAAATATATAACTAAACTTATAGCTGGGAAAATACTTAAAACCAGTGTAAAACATATTCATTTTAAATATCCAATAGTTTAATGAAATCTTCACATATGTTGCGGATGTGACATGTTGCATCCGTAACATGTGTGCAACAATGGTGCAATTCACCCATATATTTGCGTATTGTAAACTATAAGTATCATCAACAGCTGATTGTTGGATGACTCGCTCACTGACTGATATTT
>JAYRBW010036593.1:0-11888 GCA_036023295.1 Invenusta paracnida | reverse complement strand
CATAATATATAAATGTATTTCTAAAGTAATAACACATCATTCAATATTATTTCTATACTTTTATTAATAATTTTATAATTTTATATTTTTTTGTTTTTATACGTTTTTTATAAATTTGGAAAAAAAATTAATTTGGGACGCTAAAATATGGGATTGCCAAGAGTAACTGTTAAGTACCTATTTTCTCATTGTATGTGTACAAGTTATTCATGTCTTTATAATGAGTCTTAATGAGGGTATCAAACTTTATAATTGTATATGCACCAGTTATTCAATATGTACATTAGGTAGATAAAGCTAAATTGTTGTAATAATTCTGTCTACTCCAATATTTTTACAGCATGTATGTATTATGTATATCTATATTTATTAATATAATAAACATGTCATGAATCAGAATATGATTACAAAAATCAATTTTTTGTCTAATCAAAATACTGGCTAATTGGACCACATTTTGTTACATTTTACCTGATCCAATTAGCCAGAGAGAGTAGTCTGTATATTTAATTATATTATGCTATAGTTATACTTATATCCATATAATTAATTAGAGACATTCAATTAAAATAAATTAAAGGTAATCCTAAAGTTTAATGTCGTAAATTAAATAAAATATATATAAAAATAATATTGTAAAATATAATATTATAATTAACGTTATAATTATATAAATAAAATTGTTTTAAATACATTACCGGAACCGCTAAATGGATGCATGCGAAGAGGAAGCTGCATCATCAATATGGAACAAGTCACACTTTATTTCTGTCCTATATAGGCAAATTTCTGTGGAGAAGCAGGTTTAAGAATGGCAACATTTGTTCTTGCTTTATTTTGTGTATTAAAGAACAGTATCCCTTGTAAATAATCTTGTAGTCATTTTTTTTCATCAAAAACTCTTGATTTTACAATATTATGAATATTGTCTGTTCCTTTTATTACGTTTGTGCTTTAAATACACAGGATTTTATTATAAATATTTTTATTTAATTTACGACATTAAACTTTAGGATTACCAAAATAAAAATTTCATAAATTTCATAAATAAAAATAAAGTCAACATTAATATTAATCAAAAATACATTACAAATGTGTGCCACTTCATTAAAACTGTAGTGTCACAGTGCCAGTCTGAGTCACTCTATATATGATCACCATCTCATACCACTTATACATAGTGGTTGAATATTAAATACGGTATATTTACTTTAAATATAATTTATTAAAAAATATGTTAGATTTTACTAGTACAAAATGGCGGAATATACAAATATTTGGAAAGTAGATTTCTTGTGACCTAAGTTCTAACAATCTTATTATATTTAAGATTATGTAGGCAACCTCCAGTTACTTTCAGTATCGACTATTAATTGATTAATTAATTTATAATTAACCAAAAATTAATATGATGACGTCAGTACTCGCCAGCTGACTCCGCTACTTGCTAACCCTTTTCAGTTAGTCCCGATTAATATGGTAAAATTAAAACCTCGTTTATTTAAACCAATTTATTACAATATTTATTCAACAAAATAAACAAGAAATATAAAATGCCATAAATACACAGATTATCTCCCAGGCACAGAAATGTAAGAGAATAGAAGGAATAAGCCTATTATTAGTCATTGATATTTCTTATGCAAGCGACTAATAAGCTAGGACGGTAAAATCCAAGAGCTATTTATAGACTAACGCATTTTATTTGCAAAAGTTGTATAAATTTATCACGATTCCGCTACAGATACCTTATCTAAAGAGTAATAGTATTACTGAAATGTTATATCTTTCTAAGGCTGAAGATTTACATTTTTCAAGCATGTGAAAAAGAAACCTGTAGTTACTATTAAATTTAAACTAGCTTATATTAGGGAGTCACGTGATTTTGCGCTACATTATTATCGGATGTCTTGTTTTACTCCGTCGACAAAGTTGCACATAATTTTGATTTGCTATTTTGCCTCTATTTACTCCTATTTCTATGCACAGAATTGCATAAGATTTTCAGTTCCAAATGAAATAATCGTACTTCATTATAGCACAATTTAAAATGAGACACCTGATTTTCGAATTGCTAAATTGAAAATCATAGCGATAATTGCAATGCCCATGGAGAACTAAATCTTTTATAGGTATTTCTATGTCAGTGTTATTTTGAACTGTGATATATAAAAATATTCAATACATGATTATCAAAATTTAAATTGGGGCGCATAGTCGAATTCTGATTATATAATGTTTTAGCAGCGATTGTATTTAAGACAATAAAAAGTTAAATTGTGATTATCAATGTTAAAACTTTTTCCTTTTAACCACAAATTAGAAATCAAGCAAAATACTCATGGATGATGCGACGTATATGTGAGGAAAAGTATATTCTTCTACATATATTCGACTTTACACTTAATATTGGGATATATATATAATAGTATATTATGTATGTCCATAATAATTGTAGATTGTATAATCAATTATTTTATTTTATTAAATACGAACTTTTTACATTAGCTGTTTATTTATTGTGTTGTTAAGAAACTTTATAGGTACATCATATCAAAATTATCTACAGATTCGATCACTTCACGAAAGGGATTTTACAACCAAACATATATTTAGTTCAGATAAGATGATTCTTGTCTTGTATCATCTTAACATATTTTTTAATGATTTCACTGCTTTCAAATATTAGTTTTATTTATTTTGTAAATTTTATTCAAGATATTATGTCACAATGCCAAAAGTAAAATTGTGTAGTGAATAATTTGACACATATTATTTGAGTATTACGTGTTTACTTTACGTTTATTAATTTTGACGAAATGGTATCTAGACGATCGCTGCAAAAAGTCAATGATTTGAACTGAAACAACCTTACAATCAATTTCGATAGAAATCTAATTACTATGCGTTTTTATTTGTTAATTCTCATCATGATTCTCAATTGTTTTAAGGGATTTTTCGTGTAACAATTTTGGGACAATTTCCTAGACAGACATGAACATTTTTAGTAGCCTTCAATTTTGAACTTCCAAAAATAATTTAATAAAGTTTTATCAAGACACTAGATTTGAAATCCTTTTTTAAAAATGAATAAGATGCCAACTATAAACATAAATATATAAGTACATAATAAATTATTATACTGTGCAGTACAAACTTCATATGTAGAACTTCCTAGCTATTAAGAATAACCTAATCAAGTTTCAGAAACTAGTTGATAAAATTCAACGAAGACATATAAAGTTAATCACTTTACGTAACTTAATAAAACTTCCAACTATCTAATACATCTATCAGTTACTTGTATCAATTCGTTTCTTTAATAACAGGTAATTTAATAGATGCTGCAGATTGCGCTGCCAAACATATAAAACTAAAACTGTCAATTATATTGATGTGTGCAATAGAATAAGTATTATTTATAAATATAATATTCGTATTTCAAGATATTTCATTACTGGTTTCAAAATGGTTCAGAAATATTTTTTACGTACATAACTGGACAATTATCAGGAGAAGCAATCTTAGAAAATAAATCGATAGAAGTGGTTCAAAAATACAAACTATACTAAACTGTGTTAATTACTATTTCAAAACTAAATATAAAAAAGTGCAATTTTTTCGATATATAAAGTTGTATTTTTATATAAAAATTTCAATTACATTTAAAGTAATTTGATTTTTTAAAATTTTGTATAAAATATGGCTTTTTATATAATTCAGCCGAAGGTACTCACTAATAATTTTTTTATATTTACACAAAATATATGAAATACTTGTTAACCACTTAAAATTTGGGGCACAATAAAATGATCGCATAAGTACAGCTACAAGATTTAAAGAAAAGATACTCGCATAATATCACAAAATAATCACCTCTAGTCAATAAAAGCAATTACATAAATGCGGCGACTGCTTCACTGAAAAAGCTGTTTCACATCCAATTCATAACGTGTAGTCGCTTCCTTCTGCTGCTTTCGTGATAAACGAGATTCCAAACTATCTGCAAACAGACTTTCGTAGGATACTGGCATCTATAAGGATATCAGTTGTGTAGTTTACATGAAACCATACAACTATTGATATATAGTATTGGAAGCATTTTCAATATAAATTTTACTGTAGTGTTATCATAGTAGACCCAATAGAAAAAATTAAATACTCCATAATTATGCCAAACAGACATTTAATAATGATAAATTTGAAGCTTTAGACAATGTTTTTTTTTATTATTAACCGATATGTAATTGACAATCTTCTATCAGGCAGATTATAAACATAAATTAGTCGAACCAAAGATTGATATTATATTCTTATAGTTTTAGAACAAACAAATGATTTTTCATAATATTAAGTAATTTGTGCACTATGTATAATATGCTATGTATAATATGCTATTTACATAGGATATCTATGGATCAATATTTTGTTACATAACTACTACATCATACAACTACAATATTTGAAATATAGTCAACTTTTTATAGGCATTTAAAGTTTTTTAAACATTTAATTATAATCTGATGATTTTTTGTAACCCGATGAAGGTTAAATTTTTAACATTACATTAAAAAAAACCATCATTAAGCATTCGAGCAAAAGATAATAATAAACATTATTATTCTAGTATAATTCTGCGGTCCTAAGTCCCGCACCTTATTATTATTATTATCATTCTACTACTGTATCATTGTATTGTCATCTTTTCTTTCGGTCTGTTTTGGTTTTGCGTCCTGGATTTCTGCTTCAATTAACATATAAAAACCAAAAGCATAACTTAAAAACTTCTTATTTCCTAGGCCTGTGCTATTATGTACAAGTATAGCTTGGTTGATTTCTAACATTCTCTTCCACCTTAAGTATTTTTTGCTGTATTGTAGATTCCTCTAGGATGTTTTTTACACTTCTGTCCAGAAGTAGCCATTCTTCTACCTTTTGTGCAACCTTTGTTTGTTAGTCATCTTGTTGTATATAGTTATCCTTTTATTCTCTTTTTGTTTTTCTCTTTTTAATTTCCCCTTTCTTTCTGGTTAAATGAATAGATTTAGACTGTTGTATTTTCAACTTATTATAACTGGTATAATTATATATAAATATTTATCAATGTTCCACATGGAATCGACGCAAAATAAAGTATGTCATCTCAATTAAAAATATTTTAGCGAATTTTAATAGGAATTTAATATTATATGTTAAGTTCAATAATATAGATTTACAGTTATAGATCTTCTTTAAAAATAATTACCTAATATGAATTAGCATGTTTCAATTATTATTGCATCCTGTTGAAAGATTATTCAAAGGAAGAAAATATGGCATGAAAACAAAGAAGCGACTCACCTTTGTAATGAAATGTGAGCACTCCTTGACAACGCCAGCGAAAACTTTATCTTCCTCCGTGGAAGTGATTAACTCCACTTGCTCGTCTGTTAACAAAGCGTCTACATTCTCACCAGGCCAATGGTCTGAAAGAATATTCTCAAGCTCCACTTTGAAATAAGAGGCATTATTTTTCTTATTTTTCTTCTCGAAGGGAACATCGACACTTTCAGAGTCATCAACACTATCATCCGTCTTGTCGGCGTCTACAATCCGAGAAAATAGCTGCTGCTTGCGGACCTAGAGTCAAAATGGGGAAGGAAGCCATAAATACAAGATATAAATAAGATCACCAAGAATGGCATCTTGAAATAAATTTTTACTGAACAACAGTATAGGCCAAACTAAAATTTAAGTTTACTATTCTGTAGATTGCATGGATACATCTATAGTGGATTCCAGTCGAACCATTAAAACAGTATACCTATTTATTAATTTTGTTTAAATGTTAGTATTTATGCAAATATAAAAATTAGTCTAAGAGCCTTTTTATGCGTATTATATAACGTAAATTTAAATAATTTTCATACATATTTAGTGATGAAATTAGTATTAATAATATAATAAAAATACTAATAATAGAAATTAAATAATACGTAACGGTGAATTCACACTTATATCATGATAATAAACGAGATAAGCCATGAAATATAATTCATACAACCACCTGATAATAATCTTGTTTAAACTGTTAACGCAACGTATAAAAACAATAGAAGTATTGCATTGACAAATCCATATTTCAATAACAAAATACATTAAAATAGTTATTTCACGATAATTTGTCTCTTTGATGACTTTCAGAACATTATTGCATGTTACAGCGGTGAGTCGTCTTATGTGCCGTAGGAACAATTTTGCTGGAAAAAACTTGTGACACATTTCAAAGACATTTATAAATTGAAATTTTTCCAGTCTACTCTATCCTAATGTTCATGTGGGTGGAAGCCAATTTACCAAAAACATAAGTCTTAGATAGATTAGTTGCTGAAACAGTTTTGTTCAAACTTAAAGAGTTAATTATGTACAGTGCAAAAATCTGAAAATAGTAATATACGTGACGTACGTTGACACAAATGTCCTGGCATATACTACATACTTGAATTTTGCAACAAGAATAACAGTAAGCACCAATAAGCACAATAACAGTATTCCAGTAACTTTTGAACGCACTGTAATACACATATCTTAAGTTACTCAGTCTTCAATGTCGTCTTTCTCTAAACGATAATGTTATTTTCTCATACGTCGTTTAAGTCTAAAATAGTTTGTTTGTCGAGGTTTATAAGAAATTAACTGTACAACTGTAATCTTTTTAAATGCGCTCAAACGTAATATTATAATTTTATACCACAGATGATAATCCCGCTTTATATATTAATAATTAATGAAGTAGAAGGGATAATTTTTTTATTAATCGAATGATCAACATTGTCTGATCCGTGCAGTTATAATCACATTATTATGTTGTGTTAAGGGTACCTGCTGTTCGTAAATACGACGCTCCAGAGTGTGATCACTAATAAGACGGTAAATGTGGCAGGGCTTCGTCTGTCCGTACCGATAGACACGACAAATGGCCTGACAGTCGTTGCACGGATTCCAGGAGACATCAAGCACGATGACACGATTGGCACCCACGAGGTTCACTCCTAGACAGCCGGCTCTGTAAGATCACGGGAAGTGGTGGGGTGGAACTAGAACGACAAACACATTCAAGATATGTGTGCAATTTCAATCTCTTTAATAAAAATAAATGAATCTACAAATAGCTTTCATATTTAATGTAACAACTTAACCAGTTCCGGTTTTACATTAGTCATTTCCAAACGAGACAGTAATTTAATTTTGTTTTTATTAAATTAAAGTATTACGATGGTACACACAAAAATTAAGACTTGATGCATCGAAATATAATAGTAATTCTCATTACGATACACAGACACATACCACAATAAAATATCGACTTAAGTTTGACTGAAATTAGAGAATTGTTTAAATTTAATGTTAACAGGTTTAATTTAGTAATAAAGATTTTGCAAACTTTAAAGTGATATATGTAAAGCCGAAACTAGTTAAATCAATAGAAGCATAAAATTGCAATTTTAGACATCTTTAACCTTATTATCACGGTAATTGCTCTTTTTGGAGTTAATGGTACACAAACAAGCATTATCTTGAGGAATACCAAAAGAATGATCGCGATATAACTTGCGTTCGAATTTCTACTGCAAAACTGTAATTTATAATTGAATTATGTTACGGCATAATAAGCCGTAGGCAATAAATCACAATACAATATCACCCTACAAGAAATATTATTCACAACATTTTTTAAAGTTATTCTTCGCCAAACAGTTTTAGGATTAATTAATAACATAAAATCCTAATGACTAATTAATTTTTGGTTCTGACAAATAAAGTAGACGTTTCACCTTTAAAGCTTGAAATTGGCTTTTTAAAATAGAAAAACTATTACTCACTTTGTTGAAAGAAGTAAAAGATTAAAGCTGCTGTCAGGACGGTTAAATTCGTCAATCATTTTCTGGCGTTCAATAGGAGATGTTTTCCCATCCAAACCTGAAAAATAAGTTCGCATCGTGAACGGACAATGAAATTATTGTTGGTACTGACATAACCAAATAACATTTTGATTTGATTACTATGCATACTTTAAAGATGAGATAGGTAAATTTAAAATGTTAATATAATAAACTAAATTGCAATATTAATTAACGAAATTAACGAGGATATTATGAATTTTTGACATTATTCTAATAAACAATAACACACAACAGATCGAAATCTTTTTCATAAAAATAATCAAAGAAAATAGTGTTTTTTATAGTTTTCTTTTGTGAAAATTATATTTACTCTTATTTATACCTGTATTAAAAATATTAAATTTTGAATTAAAATTAAGAGTTACATGGGTTATAAAAATATGACACCATAGTAAATTATAACAGATAAAAATAGCAATATTATATACATATAAAGTAGTAGAAAACTGACCCACCTATTCAAATACAAAAAGTAAAACGTATAATCTTCATAATATAAACATTGCAGAAATAATGGATTAAAGATGCATCTAATATCATCTAATATGCACCTAATAAACATCCATCTAATTCAAAAAGATAAAAGGTCAAGAAAGTTAATGAAGCTGATAACATTCTGGTCTTCATATATATATACACGTGTAACAACACTTGTTGTTAAATATGTAATTTTAAATGCCTGTCGTTTATCTTCGGTAATTGAGAAAATACATATTACATACCGTTTTATGTGTTTCAAGTTTTATTTGTGGTTGAAATAACTGTATGTATGTATTGTGAACACATAAAATAGGTTTAGGGTAACAATTAAAAGATCTATGTATATTATAATAAAACTAATAAAACCTTACTACTCGAAAAATAAGTAAAACCTTTTAACTTTAAACGATTAATTATTTTGAATTTAACTAAAAATTACACAAAAAATTGGTAAGCAAAAAGAAAGATTACGTTTAAAAAATCTGAGTTGTTAGGCATATTATTATTTGAAGCAGAAATTTTACACATCAATAAATCAATAGCAAAAGACTTGTTAACCTGCGATTACCTATTTCACATGTGTTGAGGATGGCGTGTTGTAAAACATGAGATCAGAATAGTAGAAAGACTCACGATAGTAGTTCTGATTCCGTCTCCATGTCACCCCACCACTTTGAGTTGGATGTGGGAGATGAACGAGAAGAGACTCCAGATGATCGAGGGAATCCAAAACACCAGAGAAGACGAGACATTTGTCCCCAATGAGGATGGAATTACGGAGGATGCTGAGGAGCACAACAAATTTGCCACTCTCTTGAACCGCTGAACTGTTGAAGTCAGCCCACATGTCCGGCGCTTCTGCCCACGAATACCGGTCTTCTATTGTGGTGGTGATACTGGCACCGTCAGTGTCGGTAGAATGAGTGTGCTTTGGAACCTGTAAGAGTCAAAGTCCAGCTTACAAATTTTTTTTAAGAAACTCTAAATGACTGCATTATTAACAGAAAACAATTCCTATTTTGTCCAATTCTTTTATATTCTCTTTAAAATCTAGAATATATACTGACGGCTCACAAAACAATGCAACTTGAGGAGCATAATATTAGAAATAGATATTTTCTACTTTCTGAAATACTTTGTTACCATTATTTTGAGGTATACTTTAAGCACATTTAATTTTAATATAATTACCTTTTTTGTTTTTCATAAAACAGTATTTTAGTTTCGGAATATATTTTATTCTAATTTAATTAGTTATAGTATATTAATTTCATAAATAAAACAATTCAATATATATAACAACAAAACAAACTTATCAAATTTCAAACATATTAACAAAGAAAGACATTGTTATAAAATATATTAAAATTAGAGTATACATTTATTTATGTATAATACATTAATATACTAATATATGTGTATAATTTAATTAAAAATATTAAACAAGAAGAATTTTTTAAATATGGTCGAAATTCTTACACATGTAAGTGATACAAAACTCTGTACGACTCATTGTCATCTATGTCCCCTTTAAAAGTAATCATAGTATTTTGATATACCAATATGTTTATAAATGAAACTAAATTGATTCATATATTTCATTTCCACATAGTATTATAGATTCCATCTATTTTTTTCTAATGTTTATGACAGGGTTGCCACATTTTTTCCACTTCAAAATTCTCGACTGGAAAATACATGGTTTAACCTTGTCTTTATTTGAATTTAACGTCGATTTAAACTACAATATAGATAAATGAAATATGCATTTAAATTAAAATAGCCTTGTATATATTTCAGTTATTTTATTCAAAGCATATCTCTGAAACCAATAAATCTGAAGCAATTCTAATTTTACTGATTATCGCACTACTGATTATTCACTACTGCAAACTTTCGATCAATAATGTCAGTTTGACGCGATCGACTTTCAATGCTCTTGATCTGGCTGCGAGAGCATATGCCTCTTTGAAAATCACAGTATGTTTGTCGTTGCAGCTTTTTATGATATGTGAAATGCTTTATTATCAAATTTGTAATGTCAGTGGACAAAGATTTCTACCGTTTTTGCAATTGCTATTGATCAAGCTCATTTACGTTTCAGGACACTTTCCTCAGCTTTCGATATCTTTTGCTGACAGCGTCGATTTCAACCAAGTAATGTTTGAAAATGTCAGTGTTTTTACACTACCAACCGCGAAGAAGTAATCTTTAACAGCACAAAGTTTTCTGGCAGTAAGTGGATACATACTTGTTGATAGATAAGCTTCTCTCACGCTCGCTTGTCTATTACTGAAGAGTAGCAGATTAGAAATCACTGCCCAAAAATCTGGCTGTTGTTGGAAGCTAAAAGAGAATGGTACAGAATGTTTATCTTTCTCTCTGAATCCAGAAGCTCAGTTGCAGCTTCAAGAGGTTCTTTACAGAGAGGATCCAGAGAAAAGGAAATGAATTGCCGTACAGCGGTATCATCCATTTCTACTGGAAGATAGTATACCCTTATTCGGGATCATTCCACCCCTCACATTGTTCATATTTTTTTCAACTAATTAAAGTACACTTTAAATTATTTCACTCCGCCCCCCACCCCCCTAGCTTAATTACTTAATCTCAGCTCAAATATACTGAGTACACGCCTTCAGGACACGCCTTGCAATAGAATACAATATATTTATTAATCCTTTTTAAAGGGTTGACGTTCGTGTTTTCATACTTATTGCATGACATTAAACTGCCTTTAAACATAAACATTAACGACCTATTAATCTGAATCAAAATAACAGTACTGATAACATAATATGATCGCAAAAAAATAAATGATATAATATAGGGAGCCTCAAACACGGATTTCATTCAATTACTAAAATTCAAGCACATTCAAGTACTTGAATCCAAAATGCTCAAATTCACGACTGTGTGGCAGTAATGACTCACTACTTTTGTTTCTATCTTTCTGCAATCAAAGACTATTATTATTATTAGTGATAATCATAATGAATAAAATAAAGTTGTTATTGTCACCTCAAACATTTCGCTAGATTTTCTCTTCCCCAATTTCCTTGCAGCTGCTTTTTTATGCCGATCACCGCTTGAAATAAAATTAAATAGCGCCGAAGGGTGATTCCAGATCTGAAACAAAAACGTGAAATACCTACTTTATAGATGAGAGAAACATAATGTTATGTTTGTATAAAAAGTAATAGTAACTAACATAATAGAGAATATGATAGTTGACCCCGAGTAGAATCGTTATAATAACAGATGGTTTATAAAAATATCACAATAGTACTTCCAATTTATAGGAATGAATATTACACCACATAATATCTCATTCGGGCATTATATATGTTTGCAGAAGTTTTCTAAACACAAATGCTATACACAAATGCTCGGATATCTATTGACACTCGATCGCTTCGCTCTCTCGTGTTAATAGATATCCTCGTATAGAAAAGTGAGACTTTT
>JAYRBW010036582.1:0-11888 GCA_036023295.1 Invenusta paracnida | reverse complement strand
GCAGATCATAAATAATATTATTTACCTCCAATGGAAAGTGTTTGCCATCAAGACCATGTTCCGAGCCCTGGTCGTTGTTACTTCCCCAGTGCCAATGAATTCCAGTCACTGAGTAACATACTGAGTTTTCATGACCAGTAAGTTTAATCGAATCAGTTGGAACGTTTACTGCAACTGTAAAGTTGATCATAATTAGACTAGGAAATAAAATTTGTATTGAATCATAAATGCAATGAAAGATGAAAAGTGAACAAAACTCAGCAAAATCATGAAAAATATGTCCAAATACTATAGAACAATAAACGTTTATCTATCTTATAGGAGTCAAGTCTAAGAGTATAACATGTCATTTAGAAATACACCTGAAGAAATAGGTCATTTTCTGTGTAGCCAATATATAAGTAAATTAGCAATATACAACTAGAATTTAAATACATTTATTTATTTGTCAAAAAATTTTATTAAATGTATCTTTGGTTTGAATGCAACAAGGCATGCCCATTAATTTTTTTAAATAGTGTAATGAATATAAATTATTTACCAGATCATACCTCAAATCATTATTTATACAATAAAATACAGTTTATTTTAATTATTTCAAATATATAAAAATCAGGAATGCTTTACTAATAGATCTATCAACAGTAAAATCAATTTATTATTGAAGTAATATTTTTATATTGTAGATTTTCAGACATAGTTAATCAACAATTAGAACATTTTATTTTGCAATTGAATTAAACATTCCAAATAGTTAGTTATTTTACAAAAAGTACGTTATTCCAATGGTGTTTTCTGTTGTTTACATATGTACTAATAAAATAACATTTTTTTTATTTAGTTGATTATTCCAAAATTCTATAATTAGAACTGATTTTTGTAACGAAGCTATTATTATTATTTATTATTTATGTTTATTTTTATAGATTCCATTTAATTTAAAATAAAAATTGTATTTCTGTAAACTGTGAGTATCAGCTGTAGTGCACATTAATTACCTGTATAACCATTGTTTATGAGAGTGAATTTGGACTCTGTTGGTGGCTGGCTAATTGTTTGGAGAAACGGGTTTATCTCCTTCTTTTTAAAAATTGCAGATTTCATTTTGATATTAATCGGGGATTGCCGTTTACCGGCACATGTCTTGATTAACTTGGCCCACTGTTGAACGCCATCATAGTCCCAATTGGCTATTTTAACTAAACGAGATCAAAAGTACAGTTTAATGCATTTTTCATATTACTACATAACAAAGTTACAGCAGTGGTGTGTAGTATTTTTGTAAGGAAAATTCATTCTATGAATCGACATGTATGCACACATATTCATGTCGATTGAATCTATCTATGGTAATGACACACTTTTTTTGTAATTGATTTACTCCAATGTTTTAACACTATCTGTCGTAATATTGATAATTGATTTTTTTTATAACTAATTTACATGTAAATATATGTATGCATAACGGGTGAGGATATGTTTGGCGTTTAGTTGCAGTGATAGTGTCAAGTCCGACTTTACACAGAATTTAGCCCCAAATATAGTCTCATAAGAAGATGTTAGGATTAAAGCCAAACTAAATATGTTAAGAAAGATCAGAAATCAGATTTAACACTGATAATACTTCAGTCCTCCATAGAATTGTCGGTTTTATATACATTTTTTGTATCTCTAACACTGAATCCTTAGAGACTCAGATATTTGTGGCGTTTTGTTTAGTGTTAGTTTTGTTTTTTTCATTTGATGAGAACATTTTTCACCCGGAGTAGTTTAGTAACATTTTATTATTAATTGGAAAATTATATTTGAGGACAAATACATTTTTTCCATAAATTATGAACAAGCCTTCGCTGCAGGATTATTGAATAGGCGTGACTCAAATGTAAAAAGAGTGGAAGCTACAACACGCGAGCCCGCTTGTAAGCCTCTAAGACTGTGTGAAGCCCAACTTGTGTACATTTTGAAGGAGTAACACTTGTATATGTAGAGGAGATAATTAGTGTTGATTAATTTTTAAATTTATTCCAAAATTCACAATTTAAATTTGTTATTCATTATTACAAACTCGTATTTTTAGATAAAATCTATGTGTCTATTAGTGTTTATATATATATATATAAATTGATATTTAGGCATGTTATATAATATTTTCTAAGTGGTAAGACCAGATATGTGCTTTTATGTAGAAAATAATTGTGTCAAATGCTAGACCAACTCTATTAACGTTTAGATAAATTCACACATTAAAATATATATTACCGAAATTTGCAATAACTGTTTTGCACATATATTACGTGCCGATTGTGAATTTACAACATTAAACAAATCATTCTGTAAATTATGCTCTAAAAAGTAAATGCAAAATGATATTTTGTGACTTACGAGTGTAACCAAATACTTCCACCTCGCAGAGGTTAAGATGTGTTGCAGGGTCACCCTCGATTGTAACTCGAACAAACCGTCCATTTGAATCGCAGTTGAGATTAAAGATCTGCCTATTAGTGCCAGTTCCAGCGTATTTATTGCAAATGTGAGTCGGCGGGTCATTTACTCCAGTCTGAAGTGGAATTTAGAAAAATGAGTGAGGTATTTATTATCCAATTATATCCTAAAAAAGATTACAAGATTGCATGAAATCCTTATTATTATGATGGTATAATTATCATTGAAGCTTAATTTTCCAAAATATTCTAACAAATTGGGACACTTGTGATTATAATTTGATTTCTCATTAAAATTCATCTGTGCCCAAATAATGAGTAAACCTGAGTGTCCAAATAAATAGATAGTAATCCCTGAACTCATAAAGCGAAAGCTATTTGAATTAAAGAACACTTTCATGAAAGTCTATTTGATGATCTAAGCAGGAATCTTACTTTGATCGTAAAGTCGGTCAATCGGTCACCATACATTGCTCGATTGTACAAGAAGACTTCTTTGACGGCGTAGACAGCTCCAAGATCTACTTGCCACCAAGGATGTACTTCAAGTTTCGTGTATGTGCAGGTGAACGCTGCATGCCAGTCCTGGTTCTTGTTTCCGTCCACTGCTCTTGAAGCTGGTCCTCTCCACTCGTGATCCATACTGCTTTGTTTAGCTGGCCGATCTCGCGAAAGAAGTCGAAGATTGGAACCTGATTGTAAAGTGGACAAATCATAATAACTTTGTTAAACGCTGAATTTATGGAAAAAGAATAAATAATAAATAAGTGAACAAAATCATTTATCTTCAGTTTGTTACCAACATACTATATTTAATGATATCATTTGTAACTGTCATACCTAATTATGATGTGATGCACATGATAAGCGTCATGTTTATATAAAATATAAAATGTTTGGTATAAAATAAATTACGATGCTTTTGTACATCAAATAGTTGAACAAAACATATGCATATATGTAGACATTGACATCGATATTTTCTTATTAGCGAGTATTTATATTTATAGAAAGCTAGGCTGAATATATGAATTTAAAAATGTTAATATAGCGATTTATTTTTATCTTCAGGAAATTTAAAGAATAGCTTACTTATTCATTTGTTATACTTTTGGGTACAAAATCGAGACTATTTATTTATTTGTTGTATCCCTTAAAAACATGTCATCAATGCATACATATTTAGTCAATCCTTTGGGAGAAGGTGTAAAAAGTTTACATCGTATACAAAACATTATGCAAGAAGTGAATGATGACGATAGAGATTGATCAAAAAGGAAAGCATGATTTGGAGGCCTAATGCCATATCGACTGATGATAATATCAAAACGTGTTTTCACTATCGTTACAGAAGACGATACAGCTCAATCTGCTCGTGGAATTGCATTTCTGGGAAAACAGCATGCATCGAATATCGATGACAAACATTAGGACTGAAAAGTGATTAATATGCAAGTTCCAAATACATAATCGTACAGATTGTGAATTTACAACATTAAACAAATAATTATGTAAATTATGCTCTAAAAACTCTGAATAAATGTGAAATGATGTTATGTGACTTACGAGTGTCGCCAAATACTTCCACCTCGCAGAGGTTAAGATGTACTGTTTTGTCACCCTCGATTGTAACTCGAACAAACCGTCCGTTTGAATCACAGTTGAGATTAAAGATCTGTGCATTGGTGCCAATTCCAGTGTATTTATTGCAAATGTGAGTCGGTGGGTCGGTTACTCCAATCTGAGGTGGAATTTGGAAAGATGAGTCAATCATTGGATTATATCCTAAACTGGATTACAAGATTGCATGAACTCCATATTATTATGATGGTATAATTGCCTTGAAATTTAAATGTTTCGATAATAATAGATTTTAAAATTTTTTTTGTTTATTGAAATATAGTCAATTGAATAAAATAAACTTTCGCATTTCACAGTTTTTAAAGAAAAGTGTAAATTGAATATGCAAGTAGGATGCCATCGTAGGATGGCTTATTTAAACAATAAATGGGAGATAAAATTGATGTTTGCATTGTGCAGCATATTTGAAAAATATTAAAATAATAGTTTTTACCTGGCTAGGTATCATCTAGTCAAAAGACACAAAGTAGAGCTCAAGTTGAAAATCCAACAAATTGTCTCCTGCTAACGAGATCCTACCGAGAAAATCTCGTTCCTCCTCTACAAACTTCGAACTCCACTACTTAAAGACGTGCCAGCACATCTACATATGTAGTTAATAGTGAGGAATTGCTTCGAAATTTACAAATTCTACCCACAGAAGACATCAGACCCCACCATTACCCTTTCAGTTTGGACGTCACATCGCTTTATACTTCTGTTCCTCTACATGAAGCCGTCTACAACGAAGTTGACAAATTCAAGAAACCCAATATATGTGCACCACCAGAAAACCCACTACATCCATGAGCTACTCCTTGTCGCTATGGACAACACCATCTTTAAATTTAAGGGATTGTTCTTTCGACAAAATAATGGTCTACCGAAGGTAAGCGCGATTTCAGACATCCTTGCAATTCTAATCATGGACAAGACCACAAGAAATCCACACTCTCCTCTCTCAACTTTCTTCCCTACAAACGCTACGTTGATGACACTCTCCTACTCACAGCCGACCAAGAACAAGCGAACCGTATTCTCAATACCATCAACTTCCAATACCTTAACATTTAATTTAAAATATGTAGATTACCCGGATGACCACAACTCGATCGCTTTTTTTACTTCAAAGTCAAAATTAAGGAATACTGGATAATCACGCATGCATTTTACTAAAAGTAAGCTAAGAATCCTCTTTTCCAAAGGTTCAATTCTGCACTCCCTCAATTCGACGAAACGCAATTATCAAATAAGGAAATTAAATGAGGCGAATACAGCTAGCAGCAAGACACATCACATCTTTTAAAGAAAACATGCGTCGCAATAAATACCCCGACAACTTCCTCGATATCAATAATCAGCGAACTCCATAAAACCACAAATAAACGTCAAAATCTCTTTTCTTCGAGATTTCCCTTCATTAGCGACCGAGTCGACAAAGTAACCTTTAAGGAAAATTTAAGCTACCTGCCCACTGCCCAGATTTTTAGAAATTTAATTCCTTAGCCTCCGTAATGCTCTTAAAGACTGTTGCTCTCCATCAACAGGGATAGTAGGGATAGAGTTTAGGGATAGATCCCTAAACTCATAAAACGAAAGCTATTTGAATCAAAGAACAACTTTCATTAAAGTCTATTTGATGATCTATTCAGGAATCTTACTTTGATCGTAAAGTCGCTCAATTGGTCACCATAATCTGCTCGATTGTACAAGTGGACTTCTTTGACGGTGTAGACAGCTCCAAGATCTACTTGCCACCAAGGATGTACTTCAGGTTTCGTGTGTATGCAGGTGTTCCCCCCATGCCAGTCCTGGTTCATGTTACCATCCACTGCTCTCGAAGGTGGTGCTGGCCAGTCAGTAGCCATACTGCTTTGTTTAGCTGGCCGGCCTTGTGAAAGAAGTCGAAGATTGGAACCTGATTGTAAAGTGAACAAAGCATAATAACTTTGATAAACGCTGAATTTTAAAAAAGAACAGAGAATCAACAAGCCAACAAATTCATATATTTCTAGCTTAGATGAATGTTTATATAATTGATAAAGTGTAATTGTTAAACTTTCTTATTTTGTGCTAATTAGTCAGGCATTGAAATATGGTACATCGATATATACATATATTTATAACGCTATTTGATATCTACTATTTACTGGAATGTTAAACAAAAACGTGCTATGCATGAAAATAAATCACATTTCTCAGCATTTCGTAAAATTCTTTGAATCGTATATATGAGGAATTATTTGCTCCACATTATTGGCAGGTTTAGTCTATGTAGGTTTATAGTTCCATTTATATGGTTTGATTGATATATATGACTTTCTATGCATAGCACTGTACATTTTTGTCAATATAAAATGTTTAATTTTATTAAATATTATGTAAATGGGTAGACTAAAAGTGGTTTTATATTATGGTAAAATTAATTTCAAGAGCAAATACTTATTCTATGATTTAGGCCTATATTTTAGTGCTAATAAATCAAGTAAGAATGCATTAAAAAGTTCATTTTTGGTCTCAACGTAAACACCAAGCGCTAAGAAACAATAAGCACTTAAATTGAACTTTCGAAAGGGTTTCTAGATATTTTCTAAAAAGGCAACAATTTAGATTAAAAATCGTTTCTTCTTACTATTTAATTTTCTTCATGTCAGTATTATTAATTGTTAACGATGTTTCATCGGAAAATACTGTACATAAAACTAATTATTTCTTAATAATATCTTGAATTATTATTACTAAAAGCATTACAACAGTCTCACTCAACATTTTATCATAAATAAAAGTTTAGATTATACAAAAAAATAACACATTATATGGAAAACAGTATTATTAGACGATGCCGTAGCATCGTCAAGCCAAGAACAAGAGCGTCAGCAATTAGTTTGAGAAATGCTAACAGCTCTAGTCATTAATGCTAAGGAGAATAGGCCAATCCAAGAACAAGAGCGTCAGCAATTAGCTTGAGAGATGCTAACAGCTCTAGTCATTAATGTTAAGGAGAATAGGTCAAACCATGGACCAGAGCGTCAGAAATTAGATTGAGCGATGCTAGCAGCTCTAGTTATTAATGCTAAAGAGAATAAGCCAAGCCAAGAACAAGAGCGTCAGAAATAAGCTTGAGAGATGCTAGCAGCCTTAGTTTTAATGCTAAAGAAAATAGGCCAAACCAAGAACAAGAACGTCAGCAATTAGCTTGAGAGATGCTAGCAGCTCTAGTTATTAATACTAAGGAGAATAGGCCAAACCAAGGACCAGAGCGTCAGAAATTAGATTGAGCGATGCTAGCAGCTCTAGTTATTAATGCTAAAGAGAATAAGCTAAGCCAAGAACAAGAGCGTGAGAAATAAGCTTGAGAGATGCTAGCAGCTCTAGTTATTAATGCTAAAGATTATAAGCCAAGCCAAGAACAAGAACGTCAGCAATTAGCTTGAGAGATGCTAGCAGCTCTAGTCATTAATGCTAATGAGAATAGGCCAATCCAAGAACAAGAGCGTTAGCAATTAGCTTGAGAGATGCTAACAGCTCTAATCATTAATGTTAAGGAGGATAAGCCTATCTTTGATCGCTAATAAATCAGACTAGAATACATTTAAAATTTCATTTTTTTGTGTCAGCGTAATCGGAAAGCGCTTAGGAACAAAATGCACACAAAGGGATTAATTTTGATGAAAATTTTTTCTTCTAATTATTTTTATTATTATAAAAACAAAAAAGAGGCATCACAAAATATGAAAGCCAAAAAAAGAGTTAAAAAAATATTAAAATAATGTTAAGACAACCAATGATTAAATTGATATAAAAAGGCCCACTAAAAATATCTCATGTTACTCGTTATTTAAAATCTAAATAATATACCTACATATATATATGTATATAGATCATTCTATAATTGAAAAAAACAAGAGAAAAAGTTCAGAAAATATTTATGGTACATTTTTAGAGAGCAGAAGCAAACAAATTATGTTTTATTTCTGTGAGTGCAATAAGCCAGAGTTACCACTCTATAAATTAGTAATTTCATACTACCAATGTATATTACTAGTAATAGTACGGAGAAAGCTGAAGAATCGTTTCGACTTTTTTGGGTCTCATCAGCAGCCAATAATTTATTTCGCATATCTTTTCTTTTTTAATATAGTACAAATCATAGAGTACTGATTATATACAAAGAGTGTTCACTCTTATCGATTTCATATACATCGCGCTGTAAATCGTCGTACATATAAAAAATCGTTTTATTTTAATAAATTTGATGTAAATGCGTAGGGAAAAAGTAGTATTAAAAATTTTGATTAAATTAATTTTAAGAACAAATATACATATTCATACAATTTTAACATACGTAAGTTGTCTATAATAAATAATTTATTGCCTATATATCTCAAACTGTTTTACTACATACACGATTTGAATCGCTCTCAGTTCTTAAAACTATATTTTGCATAAGCCTTTAAATTGGTAAATAGTATTAGTGAACTGCATGCAGAATTTAAAAGAGTGAACACTCTTTGTATAATTACTCTATTATACAAATATTCCGTATGTAAAAAATACAGATTTCATCTCTTATTGATTTATTATTCATCAGGTACTGTGTAAATAATTATCGATGATAGTAAATCAATATATATTTCAATAAATTCTGCACTTAGGTAGTAAATAGATACTTACGTTTGGGTATTTACTTAAATAAATACTTTACATTGGTTAGCTAAATAAGCAGTGCATATTTGTACGATTTTTTGGAATTTTACAATAATTGATATCAAATAAATTTGTTTAGCTTAACATAAGAAGTTGTTTAAAAAATAATTATTTGATATAGGTAGGTATAGGTACCCAAATCTGTTATATACATGTGTATGTACAGCATTTATCATTTGAAATACATTTCAAAAGTATTATTATAGTAAAATGGTAATTTCAAACTGCAGACAATAACTCAGAGATCAAGCTTATACCAACAGTTCCATGACAACGTGATTCTTATAATGAATCAAATTTCAATGTTGTTATTTTAAGAGTATAACTACATTTATATTTTTTAAATACAGGATAATAATGTCGGAATAATTTACTAATATCTTAGTATCTAAACAGTTTTAAAACTGACTTAACTACTACATACGTTTACATTGGTTTAATCAAACTAAATTTAACCGTGTTACCTGCATTAATTCGAGATAAATAAAGTAAAAGAACTGATTTACAAACCCGATAGACAATAGTCGAAGCGTCACTTCCACAAAGAAAATGACGGAGAAGACCAAAGCGACGAAATCCAAGGCTTCAACCGGTGGTGAAAGAACAACACTAACGATGACTATGATACAATCCACAACTATAAGCAGCATTATCAGACTCCGAACAATAAGATTCTCCACAAACTGACGAATCTTCATCTGCCAGGGAGCAACGCGATATCGCACAGCGTCTTTGTCGTCGTAAAATATGGCCTCGTTGGACTTGATTGTAGGAATCGTGGATGTACTTTTATTTGTATTCTTGTTATTCAAATTTAATTCATTTTTTGTTGGAAAATTATCCTCGATGTCCATGTTGGTGAACTGGACGTAGCCAACTTGTGGACTTTCCGAACGCTCCGCCTCTGCCATATTTATACTCCGTTTTGTAAGGATGTTGTCCGTGGTTGGTGGTTGGTGGTTGACTTATATATATTATAAAGAACTACAAACACTTGATAGTTGATAGATTGAATTACTGATTGAAAGCACAATCGCGTTAATCACACACTCTCTTCGTGAATCGAAACTTGTTTTGTGTTAATTACACACGCGAATTATGTTATCCACACTTGAAAAATGTATTTATAATCGGCATATCAAGTACTTCGTCGTCCATTTAATATATATGCTGTTAATGCGACGTTTTTTTTAGCATGTCTTATAGTTATCAATGTATATACTTATAGATGTATGTAGATAATGTTGTTAGTCACATATTATAATAAATAAGCTTAGAGTGACAACATTAGACGAAGCATTGCAAGAATTCAGTGCTTAGAGTCAGAACTAGGCAGAAGCATAATAGTAAAATACTATGTAAAAACGTACTGTAAAATATTCATCAGTAATAATATGTATGCGAAGTGCTATACAATAATTATCTATTAGCAATATGTCGATACTCAGATTAGCTGCTATAGGTCATAGGGAATATTGATTCTAACGTATGTGAATTGTGACG
This sequence comes from Invenusta paracnida, assembly GCA_036023295.1. Lineage (NCBI taxonomy): Eukaryota > Metazoa > Platyhelminthes > Proseriata > Coelogynoporidae > Invenusta > Invenusta paracnida. The sequence goes on along the minus strand of JAYRBW010036582.1, from coordinate 1,617 downwards.
TCAGAATTGCAGGTATATAAACTACGCTTGTCATCTTATATCTAACAATGCCTACACTCTTAAATAATTACCTATAGACTAAATAATTTTCCTAGAATCCTATTCAATCACCGAGGAAACCATAGATACGACATTAAAGTATATGACGTTATATGTAAACAATAGGTATTAAATAATATAATGTTAAAATAGCATTCCATTGAGATAGTGAGGGATTTTTATATTTAAAAAATGCAATAAAATACCTATTACCTTTTTAGAAAACGATAATTAACTGTAATAATTTGTATAAATATATAAATGTTTATTTCGATACAAATAGATTTAATAATTAGACAATAAGTAATTGTTCGATGAAATAATTTTGTATAAATAAATAATATATTAAATTTTATTGACAATTTCTGGCTTACTCTATATAAAATATAATTTATTAAGTATAGTTGTTTATTTTCATTGGCGTTTAGATAATATTTACTAATTTCTATTGTTGCGTTAGAAATTAACCGTCTTGTTAAATTTAAATTATATAAAAAAGGCACCTGTGTCAGCTAGGAATTTGATGTGAATTTATTGATACTTGCATTCTTTTTCATTTTTTATTATTATTTGTAGTTTAAGTTGATAAAAAAAAGGAAAATCATTTATGCTACAATGATTTTACACAAAAGCAAAAATTAATTATTTTAAATGCCGATGCAAATAAACTAAATCAAGTAGCAAATTTAATATTTATTCCAAAGTTAAAAATATATCAGGCTTTAAAGTCCCATATGGAAATCTCTTACTCACCATTTAAAATACCCCTGACTTAAATTAACTTCTCAATACATTATTGTAAAAGTTAAATACTCTTTAGATCGAAAATTATTGTGCTTAAAATTATATACATATATATATATTTAGACATATACTACTGTTTATTTGAAAAGTAATCATACAAATAACTGTTAATTAATTTCGAAATAAGATTTTTTATTAAAGTCAAGTCATAGCTATGGGTTTTACTGATTCTAAAGTATAACATAAATTAGCTTCAGAGAGGGGGCCTGCGGACTAACATAACCTAACTGTTGACAACATAATATAATCAAGAATTCTCTATTTAAATTTAATGAGGATAATTATCGCTCTAAGCTGAGAATGAGAGATTATGCAACTAGTGAGGTGAAACTACATTATTGAATAATAAATGAATACAATTAATCAATTAGAAGATATCTTTGTCTAAAATAAATAGACTATCACAGAAGGTGGGCATGCTTAATCAATTCTGAACTAACATTTTCATCATTCTAAACAATTAAAATCTCCGTAAAGAAGTGCCTTAAAATGACTCGAAAAGTACGAAAAAGGACACAAATGAGTAGACAATAATATTAATAAAGGTATACACAATAATACAATACAATATACAATAAAATAAAATAAAACGGTTAGATCGCTTTATATTCTTTGATTCGACTTTATAGTCTTTGATTAAAAAAAGAAGTGAAACGTGAGTAGAATAATAGAATTTTTTTCGATTCGAGAATAGGAAAATAGGCCAAGCCAAAAACAAGAGCGTCAGCAATTAGCTTGAGAGATGCTAGCAGCTCTAGTCATTAATGCTAAGGA
>JAYRBW010036571.1:0-11889 GCA_036023295.1 Invenusta paracnida | reverse complement strand
TATTGATTTTTCATTATATGCCCGCGAATTGATACATTAATGCCCGCGTTTTTCATTATTCGATCGTTATTACCCTCTTAAATTGATTAAAATTCATAATAATTGTATTTATTATTATCCCGCTACTCAAGGGAAACTTTATCTTATTGAAATATGATGTGTTATTCATTTCTTAAGATTGAGTTTAGGTATGTAGATTGCATTAATGCATATTATAAATATAAGGACAATGCATCATTATGTTGTGTTGATCGAAATATTTATAAATATAATGTTTTCCAAAGCGAACAAGCCCAATTACAGTCCACGCATATACTGCTCGGAAAATTACACGATTTATTTTTAGTTTTCAAAAGTAATTATAGATGCACGCAATTCACCATTAGTTTTATCTATTCTAATCAATTATTTTTAAATACTTCCTCTAACTTCCATTATTTCTATTTCAAATAGGTTACCTTTTTATTATAGTTAAGCAGACGAAAAATCTCCTTTCTTAATAACATGTTGCCTTTATGAACAATTCTACCACTAAATGGCTTTTTCGTTTCCATAATTTTATTTATTTTATACATTTAAACAAAGCGAAATTAATGTGTGTCTGATACTTTAAATCATTTTATACATTATTTAAATCAATCAAGTGTTGATTTTTTCCAGCTCGTACGTAAAATTAATTATAAACTTTATGACTGTAATTATAGACCTATCTGTTAGTAAAATTTAAAGCGAGTTTAAATAAAAATTCTAAAATTATTAGAAATGAAATAAGTAATTTTTTCAATATCATTAGAAAATAGCCGTGGTGGATGAAAAACTTAATCTTTGACAGACGAGAAAGTTAAATTTCTTTTCTTTTGTGTAGAATAAATTGCAACTTTATATTCTGAAATTGACAGAAAAATTCGGATATCGATGAATAAATGTATGGATATCGATGTCTTTATTTTCTCTATCGGGAATTACTTGGAAGGTAGACGACTCTTTGCCTTTCAAAGGGCAAGGGAGAAATACTTCTGTTGAGCTAAATCATATAAATGACAGGTATCGACATCAGTCCATTTAGACACCAGTCGTTTTAAACGTCAGTTCGTCTAGAAATCAGTCGTTTTAAACGTCAGTTCGTCTAGACATCAGTCGTTTTAAACGTCAATTCGTCTAGACATCAGTCGTTTTAAACGTCAGTCCGTCTTGACGTCAGTCGTATTAAACGCCAGTCCGTCTAGACGTCACTAAGTTTAGACGTCAGTTTATTTACTTATATGTGTAAAAGTGACTTTCATGACTATTAGAGGGAATTTCGTTTAGGACAGTTTTGGCTGCCAGAGGTATTTCGTATACGTTATACTGTCTACTGAAATGAATATATTTGAGTGTAGAAAGGTTCTGACTTTAAAATAAATAAAATCTTTATTTTGAGAGTTACAAGTTAACCACAACTACGATAAGTACATAATATATAACAAATATAATTTTATAATTATAAAATAATAAAATACTCAATATATTACACGTATTTGGGAAATAATTGACTATTTTTGGGATTTTGTTAATATTGATGGCAGCCATTCATGTCTACCCTGATAAATGTTTTAGCATTAAAAAAGACGTTTATGACTTCTGTAATCACTATAATCTGAACGTTCACTTTTTCCAAATGCAATACTATAGACTACAGGAAATGTATATATTTTTATAACAAAAGTTACATTAAATATTTTTGGTATGTATTGCATATATTCTTAATAGGTAATTGTTCATCATTTCCATTTGTATATTAATTTGTAAACCAGTACATTATGCACATTTATTGTTAATATAAAGAACTAATATGCTTGGATATATTCACATCATCAGTTTCAGTTTTCTATGTTTATATTATTCATAAAAAGAGTTTAATCAAACGATTGTTTCCGTTTTATCTATCATACGACTCATAAGCAGGGGAAACGAGCTGTAGAATATTATTATTTTTCGTTTGCAATTAAATTAAAAATAAATATAATAAATTAAATATACAATTAATTAGAAGATGTCTGTACTTTATATGCGTACTGTATATGCGTACTTTTTTATATATATGCATTCAAGACACAGGAGTTCTTCTATGTATATATACTCTATGTTTTATATTATAAATTTGCTGAATGTTATGAAAAATAGTAGCTAATTCGATTGCATGTTTATTTCAGGCAGTAAACTATTCACTTATATATTATACATATTTGTTATTCAGAAATCCAAAGGACAAATAATCTATTTGATGTGTTTTATATATATCATAAATATATATATAAAAACATATTATTATAAATAAATAATTGTAAAGTTACAAGAGAATCATCAAATAATATCCAGAGAGATGGTGCTCACTAGGCCTCATATCATATCTAAACTTCCTAATAGAATAGAGTCTTGAAAGAGCGCATGTACAAAGTTAAAATGTTTGCTAATATATTCCATTGACAAACAAAAGTTATAAATATTTTTTTATAAAAATAAAAAAGTCTAATTTATAAACATATTTTCTACTATATAACTTATTTTAATATGTGTATTATACTATTAAATGAAATTAATCAGTACCAAACAGCTTCGTCAATTTGGAGAGACATTATTTATATAAAAAATCGATTTTCTTCATGTTTGTACACAAGAGGTGCATTTTTAATTTAGTATGAGATCACGTGACCACCTTTACAATGGAGAATATAGCACCAAAAGTTGTAAAGCTTCATTTTTGGAAAAGTCATGGAAGCTTACATTGCTCTATTTGCTCATTTAAAATTTAGAGCAAAAATACGAAGTGAGGCCTTTTAATGACGCATGTTTATAGAAAACTGTGTAAAGTCCAATATCTTCAAATGCAAAAAACAAATTCAGTGATGCAAAAGATTTAAAATAATTGTCAACCATACATTTCAGCTTTGAATGTCTGATATTGATTACCTACTACATATTATGTATATAATAGATTTTTGTATAATTTAACTGAAATTGAGCAATTTAGAACAATTTTCAGGCTTTCATAAACAAAACAATGGGAATTCGGCGTTTTCGTCAGTTAGATCGAATATATGTTAATGGGAATATTAAACGCTAAATTGTCTCTTTAGGATTTTATATAGACGTTAGTGTTGCATTGAGAATTACAACAGTCCTATACTAACTCTGTTTAGTAATATTAAGGCAACCCCGTTGTTAATTTTATTTTTACTTTTATTAATGGTAATTAAATTGAAGTTAAACAGTCTTCAAAAATGAGTTTATTAACTAAAGGACATATTGCTTTGTTAATATAAAAAATATGTTTTCTTTCATTTGAATAAATAGAATATAAATAAACAGCAATACTTAATGATATATTAAAAAATTTATGTTAAGATAAGAAATTCCTCATATTGAATAATGTTTTCATGACTATCCCGAAAGATATAAAAGAAAAATAAATGAATATTTTATATACAATATAATAAATAGCTAAACATATAGATACATATTTAAAATATAACAGAATAACAGAAGCACAAAGGGAATATATAAGCGATTAGAAAAATAAAAAAATATACCCAATTTAAGAATTAATATAATAAAAGTTCTAGAAATATACAATACATATAAAACACTAATATAAATTAAATAATTTTTGAAAGGAAAAAAGTTTAGTTGAGTAATATATGAAATATTTGCGAGATATTTTTGAAGTAATGGCGAACTTTAATATTAAAATATACGTTATTTTTAATTAATTAAAACGTTAAAATTGTGATATTTGAATATTTTAAACCATACTTAAGGATATATTTATTTAAAAATATACAACAATTACAAAATTATAATATAAAAAAAACGTAATTAAACTTGATATATATATGTTACAGTAAATATACAAAACAAGTTAAAACGCGTTCTGAATAGTTAATACCAAAAAGATGCTTCATTTTTGGATACATCTTTTTGAAAAATAGAATATTTTAATTATTAGCTTACAGTTACTAATTGATCAATATACTTCCTCTGGACTAAGTGTGATAACAAACATATTCCGTTAATTACTTGATTTTGCCCCAAGCAATAAACCTTATATCAATAAATGGTAAACTGATGTAAGATGTTAATTGTGTTGAGGTGCTGCTGCTTTCAATGACTGCTGTTAATGAAATTGGCCAACTATGACTCATTTGTTGGCCACTTTCATTATTAATTGAGACGAATTGGCGTTCTTATCGCATTTTCTCCAGGCTACACATCTTAACAATTACTTGAAACTTTTTAACATTAGTCTAATGATATTGTGAATAATCTATATTGAAATATCTATCTAATATAAATTTCAATTTTATATATTTTGCCCAGTTTAATTTCCCAAAGTTTAGTTTGCATTGTGATATACATTTCATAATGTCAATCTAGGTTATTGAAGTGTAAGACATTTCAAATTTAAAACATTTAAATAATACAAAATAATTTGATATATAAATAGAAACTATTGTTTAGTAGCCCTACATACGTCAGGTAATATTATATCAATGATTAAGATTTTAAAACTGGTAACTGAACTTTTGATAAAGATTCTTTATTCAAAGAAATTAACGAAAATTAATTCATTTAGTTCGAACATTGATACATATAAAATAGCACAAGTATTTATCAATCCAAGTATGTTTAATCACATCTTATACATTTTTAAAGACAGTATATTATGATAATTATATTAAGTTTCCCTAGTGATTTATCTGATACAAAAAATTTTCAATTAATTCATTTAATTTAATGAACTTAAATTTACCTGTTAAATTTGACATAATTCAAATTTTGTCATTATTTGTTAATCCTATTGTTTTAATTTAGATGTAGTTTTTATTATATATCCAATGTTTACAGTAAACACATTTCAATAATTTGTTTTTGTAGATAGAAACAAATAATTCAAAATAACTTAAAAGAAGAAACGCTCAATTAATTCCATTAATTTAATGAAGTTTTACATAATTCCAATTTAGTTGTACTATAAATACCTACATATGTAGCTCCAGAAAAAAAGAAGTTTTTATCTACTAAATTTTTTAGAAAATGTGCTTTCTGTAAACATTGGATATTTAATAAAAATATAGGTACCTAAATTATGATATAAGATTAACAAATACTGTACTAAATTATATCATGAAAATCTGATTTCAAACTATCGGTTGTTATTACTAATGGTAATTATACGTATCTTGCAGTAGCTTTAATGTTTTTATAAAAAATAATAAACGTTTTTTATTGATATTACTATTCATTAATAATACGCTAAATATGTTTTCATTTCTTAACAATTATTAAGCAATATATTAAAAAAAGTCGCTATACAGAAGAAGAAAAATAGTAATTATTATAAATCAGAATATACATATTTTCCATGTAAATATACCATCAGTTAAGCAATGTTATCCTGAATAAATGTTCTTTACATCGTGGTATGTGCCTATATAAATATAATAAACAACAATAAAATATTTATACTACGTTTTAACAAGAACTGTTTTTAAAAATAATTTATAATTTTTTTAAGTTTTAATAATTGAAATTTACAACATAAGCGAATATAAGGCAGTCAGTCCTTGGTCTGTACCATTCCACTAATATACATACCATTGATTTAATTGTTATTATCATATAAGTATGTATTCCATTATAAAATGTTGAATATTGTATTTAGTAGAACTATATATAAAGAATATCTATCTCTTTATCGATTGTGTAATTAATCATTTACATATGAATTATATCGCCTGTGTTGGATGTTTTTCTAAATATAGCTATGTTTTACTAAATATTTGCTTTACATCTTGTACCTATATATCTATTAGTGAACACATATTTTGACATAACGAAGAATATATTATACTAACATGTTAAATAGTCAGTGAACTCATAATATACTGATTGAATTGTCAATTTTAAATATATTTTATAGTCAGTCATGTAACAACATATATTTAAAAGTATACAAATATTTGTTGTCGGTTATTCATATTTGTTGTTGTTTATATTTTTTTATGTTCATATTTGTTGTAGGTCATCTTTGTTGTTCGTCATTAGTTTTAATGACGCGAAATTAGCGAAAGCTTTATATATACTAATATATATAAAATTAAAAAATGGAAATCGTAAGTACTGCTAAATTCTACATATCACAAAGCTGGCTTGTATATGATGTCCTTAAAGTTTTTACGCAGTATTTAATCGACATATTAATATGTAATTTATCTATTGGTTCTACAATCGAATTTTGTAATACCTACATACACATTACAATGTATATGACGAAATACTTTTCAAGTGCGGAGAAACTTTACGGATACCCTGCTTATACCGTGAGTGAATAGCTATAAGTTCAGTTACCTATATTATGCACAAACTTACATACGTCGATTAATTAATTAACCGCAGATGAATATTAATTATTCGGCAGATATGTTGCAAATTTCTCTTGCTGTTCGCAACCAAATGTTGGTGATGCGGAAATCTGGGACGAGAAGTGTTTATGTGAGAGACTTCAATAAATGGAAAAGGGACTGTTGCCGTATCATTGGCCGTTTGAACTGTATCGCTATCTAAATGGGTCTTCTTTTAGTATAAGCTTCCCTCAATAATATATGGATGTCGGCAAAATCAAAATTTCTATGATTAGAATTGTTTGTATAAATTAAACATTAAATGTCAAAATAGTCTTTTAATGATACTTTGTGGTTGTGGTTCGTGATTTTGTGTATAAAATTTATTTGAAATATATATATACCTCGGTAACCAAACAATAGCCTGTATAAAATAGTTGGCTATCGGAAGAATGTAGTTGTTTTTCATATATCTCCAGCTAGCAACGAGATCATTTAAAGTCAATCATTAGCAAAGTTTAATTAAATCTTAATGGTGCATATTTTTTTGATTAAATAAAATATACCAGTAAAGCAGTAAATCTGGAAACCTACAGGTAATATTTATAATACGAAGAATTATTTATAGAAATGTTTTTTATATGTAATAGTTGTAACGTATTTGTGGATGATTTGTAGCTAGATATATAGATAATTATAGATTAAATAGATATGTGTTAGCTTTCAAGCAATTTTAATGCGTGAATCAAGACTATTTTGAACATTCATTTTGTTGATAAGAAAGAAGACACGCAGACACTAAAGACATAATTAAAATTGAAGAATATTCATTAAATTGGCTCACAATAGGGATATCAATGTCTTTGACGCACAAAATCATTTCTAATTCCAAAACATTGCTGGGTTGTAATTATTAACTGACATATAAATATATTTGAGTGGTTAAGTATAAGACTACATTGTTTTCAGATATAAATAGTCTCTTTAATTCAACCGAATAATAAATCACAATATGAATATATCAAAATGTTTATATACATTATCATTTAGTATTTATTCATCATTAGTATTAATGATTTAATCGTTTTTAAAACTCAAACCCAAACAACTGTTAAATAATTCATATTTTTTAGTTTTGAACATTTTTGTAAATCTTTATATGTAAATATTTCTAATAATGAAATAAAAATGTTAATATATTGGAACACAAAACAATACTAGTCATGTTTAGTTTTGTAAATTCAATTAACCTCAATACATACAGAAAAGAAAATGATCAAACGTCATAAATTTACAAAGATGTTACTTGCACTCGGATAGTTAGTAACTCTTTTCTGAAGACATTTTAAAATTCGTTCATAAATCGAATTATATTTATCTTCAGTTAAATATTTCTATAATCAAGTTACTTTTTTGCAGAATTTGGAGCATCTTTGGTAATTGATCATTTAAGTTAATTAGTTGAATTTGAGATATTTCTTAATTACTTCTTTATAAAGAAATACAAATATGTTATTTTACAAATTGGCACCGTAGCCATTATTGCCGACTAGTAGGAAAAATAGATGATGAAAGTTTACTCAATGTCCTTATATATAATCAAGTAAAGTTTTTAAAACGATTTATGTAAGGCACAGAACTTATTCGTAAAACATCTTAGTTAGTAGAGCTTATGAAATTTAACAAATAATAAGTCTTCTTTATCTTATATACATATGTACATCTTAGCTTGAATACACTTTAGGAAAGTTTAAGAAAGACTGTACTTTTATCTTTCAGCTAATATCATGGCACTTATATGACTAATAAAACAAATTAAATCGTATTAATTATGGGATATTATCTTCTGATAATTGCTATTAGAAGATTCAACTATAGACTAAATAATTAAATTGTGTATTTATATTTGTACTATTCGTAGGGCATACATACTTTATTTAAATGAATGTGACAGTTGCACGAGTGTATATTATATATGTACAGAACAAATATATTCCCATTCCAAGCGATATTTATTCAACATAGAAATTTACTGCCGCAAATGTACGAAAAAAATGCCATCTTAAAAGCTGTTAATATTAAATATAGAATATGGAAACTTAGTCATACTAGAAAGTCTGGAGTTTATTTATTAATTTAATGAAGTTAGACAGTTGTACATGGATGAAAGGGTTAGCTAACTATGAAACGAAAGTAAAAAACAGAAACGAAAAATAGTTACACTAAGAGTTATAGTGCGTGTATATTCACCGGAGTATGCTGCTTAAGCTTGTGCATGTTGCTTCACTATGCTGCCCGTCGGGTTACGCAGCCGGGTTATGCTACCAATGGTGTGTTAACACCCTATCGAAAGTAATTTTGTTATTTTAAAAATCATAAGAGCTTCGCACATGATAATTAGAAAAAATAAAATGTGTTTATTTTGAAAATATTCATAATTCACAACATTTTATTTATGTATTTTTTAATCTAATTTGTTAAATACATTATACTAGAAAACATGTATTTGTAAATAGGAATTTATCTTATTACTTATCCTAGTAATAGTAGTGTTTGAAATTATGCGAAATATTAAGATAATTAGTTCCCGGTTTACGTGGACAAAATTTTAAGAATATTTATTTAAACGCAGAGAAAAATTGTTATTTATAATATATGGTTTAAAATTTAATTAACCCTTATCCATATGAACAAAATTGACACCTTTAACCGCATACGTGGGTACATTTTGTACCTTCTGATAATGTATATAATTAGACTCAAAATAACTCGATAAACTTGTTTTTTCAGGTTTAATTTTTATAAACTCAAAATATTTATTATTTTGATATTTACTATTTAATTAATTTTAATTATTATTTATTAATAATAATTGATATTTTTTATTAATTTTATTTAATATTTATTATTTTGATTTTAAAATAACTCGATAAACATGTTTTTTTAGGTTTGATTTTTATTTCACACTTTGATCATCATCATTTCCCTCACTAGCCAATGAATCCGAAGTTATCTCAAACAAGCGCTCAAGGGCTTGTTGAGCCGTATACATTCTAGCCATTTTTTAAAACAAAATCGCAAGTGGAATGAAAAAAATAATCATAAAATCACAATTACGCTGAGAAATTGCTGAATAAATCAAACAACTAAATATTTATACATGTATTGTATCATATTATATATGTCTTATACCCTGATAGGTATGAACGATTGGTTAGATTTGTACAATTGATCGTGTGCAGAAAGACAGACATACAGCTGCGTAGGTGTATACCAGTAGCAGCTCAAATACTCATTTGAATTTATTTTTCATTTACATTTAATTTCCTACAATAAATAGTTTCAATTGTTTTAATCTAACATTTTTATTATTTTATAATATGGGTTATGAAGTTTGCGCCATATTTTTTTAGGTAAAAGGGCACTGTGAAAATTAATCATTACTTAAATTCGATTATAAATATTTTAAAAATTCATTTAGAAATAGATGTGTGTATAACAAATATTTTAATTTATGACTATTTTAGGTTTTATTTTAATCGTAAACGGTTTTTATTAAATATTCGAAAATTGAAAAAAAAGATTATTCATTCATTTAGAAATAGATATACGTGTATAACAAATATTTTAATTTAGGAATATTTGAAGTATTTATTTTAATCTACTTTACCGGATTTCATTAAATACTCAAGAAAAAAAAATTATATTTGAATGAAATATGTTCTCCAATGGATAAGATAATTAATTAGGAAATATTAATAAATCTTTTTACGAATTTATAAAACATTATTTTAGTTATAGCATGCAGTTACAAATTTTATTACGTTTATAACTTTCAAATATATTTTAATTATGTATAGTTAAATACAATAAATATAGGTAGTTATAACAATACAGTAAGTATAGCTTACTTAAAGAAATTCTTAAGTTGTATTATTGGTTCACCCTATAATAAATATGTTTAACGTATGTATAATATGAAAGTTGAAATTGAAACATGTTTATATAATATGTACAATGCTTAATACAAAACTGAAGTATTACAATGTTATCTTCTCTGATATGCTGAACAACAGATTAATGTTCATCTTACATTTCTAAAATAAATTCTAGTTTAGGAGATTTAGAAAAAATATTACAGACGCTATTTATCAATATTTATCAACTATACCGATATTTTGCATAGTGGGGAAATTTTATACTAGGTACCTATTTTAAAAGCTTTTTTTCGATATTTATATTATTAAAAATGTTAATATTTATCTAATAAGGTGATTCACACTGTAATATTAGGCGATATATTAAGTATAATGATTTCCCATGAATATAAATGTAATAAATTACACCACATAAAAATATACATAATATAAAACGCGACTAACGCAACTAACTTAACGACATGCGAAAATTAACACACTCACTTGCCTATAATGACAAGAACATTTATATCATAAATCAAATCAGTTAACTTAGAACTCATGAAAGTTTCAATAAATATAATTAAGCTATATAGCTCTCGTTAATAAATTGACATTTTAAACAATATATTATAAATAACAATTTTTCTCTGCGTTTTAATAAATATTCTTAACATTTTGACCGCATAAACCGGGAACTAATTATCTCAATATTTCGCATAATTTCAAACACTACTATTTCTATAGTATAAGTAATAAGATAAATTTATATTTACAAATACATGTTTTCTATTATTATGTATTTAACAAATTAGATGAAAAAAATACGTAAATCAAATTTTGTAAAGTATGAATATTTTCAAAATAAACACATTTTATTTGTTCAAATTATCATGTGCGAAGCTCCTATGATTTTTAAAATAACAAAATTACTTTTGATAGGGTGCTTACACACCACTGGCAGCATAAACCAGCAGCGTAACCCGAAGGGCAGCATAGTGAAGCAACACACGCAAGCTTAAGCAGCATACTCCGGTGAATATACACGCACTACATTTTAAGTCAAGCTACGCCCCTGAATAACATTTTTGAAGTACTATAAAGCAGTTTATCATATATTATGATAACTATTATTCAATAAACTAAATCTCCCGTTTAACTATTTAAAATAGTCTGAATTTTTAAAAGATCCCTTTTCTCTTGCTTTTAAAGTTAGTGTTATGAACCTTACCAATTGACCTATTCTGAGAATTGGCAACGGCGTTACATTGAGCAAACTAAGCAACATCTGTTCACTACAATTTCTGAGCATGACTCCCGTCGATAAATTCGGATAGTGCTTCTTACCTACTTTCGTGTAACTGTTCTTGTGATATCTAATAAGTTTTCTATTCTACACATTTCCAATCAATGTATCAGTCTTTTCATAAAATAATCCTTGTACACATAATATATAATTAGTTCTTTTGTAATAACTCTCTTACGCAATCATGCCAGTTGCTACCTTTATTTGTATCTCTCTTTCTCTCTCGTTTCGTGTACGCAGCTGAATTGCTTTATGCTTGATCTGTATTGCCATAGTAACATTTCAT
>JAYRBW010036560.1:0-11889 GCA_036023295.1 Invenusta paracnida | reverse complement strand
ACGAAAACGAGCGCGCGCGTCTCTTAAATACTGTTCCGTAATTAAAATATTCCCGCGTATTTAATAATTTGAATTTGAAGCCACACAATCCCGCGCACTTTTAAATTTGAATTTGGCGCAAAATTTTTGTTGCCATGTGAGTCTTGTTGCCAGGAGGGGGGGTCTTTGTTCTTGAAAGCCACCTTCCCTACTACTCGCGCGCGCTCCTTTTATACACTGACAGCCGTACCGTTGGCTGAGAGCTGTTCCGATTCTGATTGGTCGCGAAGGGGGGGGGGTGAAGTCGTGATCACCCTACCCTACTACTGAAGATAAAATAAATTTGTAAAATATTCAAGTGTAACTAGTTAAATGTAATGAACATTATAATTACATGTAACATAATTAATTATCTAGGAGATTAACTTGCTTTAACAAATAAGAATGTATCAATCGGAATATATAAATATTAAATAAACAAATGAATTAAGTTGATTTCAATCTCTGTCAAAATTATAAAACAAACACCTAACATACATACATATTTATATTCCATTATATTTAGTGTAAAAAAGTCTAATACAATAACATAAAAGCATATTTATTCATGAAAGTTTGTCACAGGTTATAGTTAAGCTCTAAGAGTGACTAGATTCTGGCACTGCAATGAGGTCAGCATGAGGATTTTAGCCTTGAGTGAGACAGGTAATCAGAAATAAATTAAGATAGAACTTGTAAAAAGGAAGCTGTAGAACTCATCCAAGATATGGCTCTGTATCTTTAGTGGTGACAGTGACAGCTATATGTGTCTCACTATAAGCATGGTTTCTTCAGATTTGTGATGTGTCCCTCAATTCACAATAATTGGGTCTCATTCTCACATATCCATGCCATTTATGAAATATGCTGAAGTGGCATAATAGGAAGACAATTATGCAATATTTCATGATAAAATATACACAAAATAATAATATAAATTAAATAAAACAGTAGACAGTATACAGTTAGTGTATATTATTAATATTTGTAGTTTTTATTAAAAACTACATTTGTATAATAAAAATTACGATAGTATAAACTTTTTCCATAAAGAAGGTAGATAAAAAAACAAATAAACATAACTACTTCCCACACTATAAGGTAAGTGGGAAGGTGAGAATAAATTAAGGTAGAACATGTAAGAATGAAGCTGTAGAACTCATCCAAGATGGGGCTCTCTATCTTCAGTGGTGACAGTGACAGCTATAGGTGTCTCACTATAAGCATGGTTTCTTCAGATATGTGATGTGTCCCTCAATTCACAATATGTGGTCTCATTCTCACACATCCATACCATTTATAAAATGTGTTGAAGTGGCCTTATAAGAAGACAAACGCGATATTTCATGATAAAATATACACAAAATAATAACACAAATAAAATAAAACAGTATACAGTTAGTGTATATTATTAATATTTGTACTTTGTGTAAAGAACTACATATGTAAAATACAAATTACAATATTATGAAATGTTTCCATAAAGAAGGTAGATAAAATAAAAAATAAACATATACATACCTACTTCCCACTAACTAACTTATGTTTTATTCTGGTTCTACTTTAAGCAAGACTTTCAGGATACATCAGTTATATATAATCCTACAATATAATAATTTTCCGTATTAATTAGAACAAATTAAAAACATTCCCATTTTTCTAAAGTTATAATTTTTAAACATATATTTTTTCAGATAACTTTTACTCTCGTGAGATTGACAAATACATAATGCATTCTGGACGATCAGACATTAGTGTCTGTTCCCGGAATCGTTTCAATCCAATTACTGTAAGTTATGATTTGCTTGATATTTTTTTGTATTTCATAATTACACTTTATTTTACTTTATTATGCACATATTATAGGGTGAAGAAATCACATACGCATCGCGATCTGGAAGCGCAACCCATCCAAGACCAGCAGAGTAAATTTAAGTTCATAATTGGCTAGGCGTTCTGGGATGATTATTTAAAAAATGTTATATTGTTTTAGACACTTTATTTTGTCAAACAAATAGGGTTATATAATACGCTTCATAATATTTTATTTTAATCTTTCTAAGTACGAATTAATTTTATATTTTCGATTATTAAATTAATCTGATATATTTAGTTATAATTTAATACTTTTAATACTTTTTTCTTAACAGTTAAATTTAATGACTTTTTCTATAATTATATAATCTTCTCAGTGCGACTCAAATTAATGATTTTTACTTTACTAGGATATTATACTATACACCATCATTTATTATTTCTCTACTGAACCCACCCCAACTTCGTACAGTGTCCCCGAGCTAACACTACACGCTAGTGATGGCCGGACTAAAGCCCTAGCTCAGATAGCTCCTGGTGGTCAGCGGGTGGAAAACATGATACACTATCGGCCCGCATCCAACCGACCCAAATCCCCGGACAGAGCTTCTACCATCAGTTGGGGATCTTGTAATGGCTCCTCCCGGCAACAGAAACCCACACCACCCCCTCTCCGGGCTCCATATGCATGTCATGACGAAGCTGAGGATGGTGGGGAGAAGGACTACAGTGGGAATCTCTGTGGTGAGCGGGGGCCGCATTCTTCGGTCAGGTCTCAACAACAGCAGGTTAGTATGGTTTCTATGTTTTACGATGATGATAGCTAGACTTTGAATTGCTAAATCGTTGGTGATAAATTACAAAAGCAATTTTAGAGGGCTTCTTTAGGTGCATGTTTTGGCGTTCCTCTATTTTATTTAAAATGTTGAAATTAATTATTTAAATTAATTAAAATTAAACTAAGTTGTATACCTCGCTTAAAAGTGCAAATATATTTAAAGAAAAGAAACACAAACTTTTACTATACCTACAACTTTGATAGACCCGTGCAGGATTTATGAAACAGTCCCTTACAGGGTTGGTAGCTGATGGGCCTGGTGTTTCGGGAAATAAATTCCAGTACTGATTTCTTGCAAGTCTTGTATTTTCTGATGGCAGCTGGGTTTAGATTGGGGGGGGGTTCAAAATCTCTTGAGTTCTTCTGTCCCCTTCCGTAATGTGTTTGCTGGCCTGGGTGTTATGGGTTAGGCATTTCCAAGATAAGTTCGGGTTATATCTGGAGATTCCGCTACATTTGAAGTGACAAGCCTTCGTGCAGCTGTCCACCGAGCATGCTACTGAGTTGGCCTTATTGTGGAAACTGATCTTTCATATCATACATAGAGTGTCTCTTTGCTGATTTTGAACGCGAGGGTCTTGCGGGGCTGTGGTAGTGCGCTGTGAAGGGTGGTGGATACTGCGAGTCTTGCAGGTCCAGTGATGTTTGCTGGGTATTTTTCGTGATTTCCAGTAGGCGCCCGCCGCACTTATATTGAATGTGGCATACCTGATGATATGGTTGTGAGGAGCACATTAGGAATCTCGCCGTAGCTCTGATAGGACGCACGCATTGGTCGCAGTTGGGACCCGGATTGGTCTCGATGTCACCGGCCCTGGTTAGTAAATACCGGGATTCGTGGGCCAGAGAGCGGCTCCCAGATTTGAAAGATATTGGTTGCTGATGGATTTGGGTAAGCCTCTCTGTTCCGAGTAGGATGATGAACCTGAATGAGAACATTGGCAATGGCGTTGGAACTGGGTCGCTGAAATGAGGCTGATCTCTTGACCCTGACAGTTGCTGCTATTAATGCCTTTGGTTTTCTCGTACCTATATAAACAATTAGCCTATATTTTGTATTAATATATTCCTTTAGACCTATAACACCAGATTAAAAATATTATACGTCGAAAATCCTTAAATATCTCTCACGTGTATTCAACATAGTAGTGTGCTGGAGTTGTTTATGTAGATTTTTTCACTTTTGAACAAACCGAATTATTTTAAAAGGCACAATTTATTAATGTTAAAAAATGTGTCAGTTTTCAGGCAAGTAGGCAACTAATAGTGAAGTAATGAGCAATATCCGCTCAACACAACATGAGTCAAGAAAACCACAATAGAAATGTGGGTTTATTGTGATTTTCTTGACTCATAAGTAAGAAACTGAGCTGCAGGCATATATAACCTGGTGTACACCTTAACATTTAATATTTATTTATTTATTTATTTCTAGATGGTTTGTTTCTTTTTCCAGTCTACTCGGGACTGTGGCAGCGAGATATCCGTATGTTCACGATCTCAACCGACGAGTTCAGCGCCAGCCACAAACGTACCCAAACTATTCCCTCCAAAATCTGGAAATAGTGGTGGCGGCGGCAATGGCAATAATCCCTCCGTGATCCAGCCGCCACGTGCTACCGTTCAATCGCCATACTCCTCCACCAGACATGATCCCAAGGAGGAGAAAGAGTTGTACGCCACTTCGGAGGCCAAACGACGGTATCTAGATGGTGGCGAGAGTAGTGGACTTCGGTATGACGATCAGAATTATGACTATCCACCATCGCGACCGATTAGTGCCAGATATCAAGGCAGTCAGCAATATCGCTCTAATGACGACTGTTATTATGGAAGTGAGATGAATAGTCAACGTTTTCGTGACGATGAAAACAGAAACGGTCGGAATGGTCAATACATCGTCGAACAAGGTCAGCAGCTAAGTCGTCGAGAACAGGATGTCAGAAAGGACTATGAGGAAGGCTATTATCGTCAGCGTCAGTATCAACCACGTCAGATGGGGGCAAAGGGAGATGAATATCGGGCAGCTGAGATGCAACGGCAAGAGTCAAGTGGTAGTAGCGATGAGATCACACCGAGGAAGGATGATGGTTACTATGGTGATGAGAGCGGCTATCACAATAAGGGAGAGAACCAGCGATCATACTACACTGGAGTGGATAAAGTGAGATTTACACTATGTCCTTCTTGCTTAGTTTGCAGTTATCATTATTGCTCAATATTGATTTAATGATATTGTGATATTTTTCATATGTTAAATTATAATATAGGCAAAGATAATCTATAACAAATTATAATTAATCTATTTGAAGTATTTTATCTATATATTGTTTCATTTTAAATGATATTTTAAGGCTTTACAATACAGGGTTTCAATTAATCATTGGTGGTGTGGTCTCTGTAGAAAATGCCAAACAGTTTATAAAATCATCCCATCTCAACGAACTTTATCCTTCGTTTAATGTTTGCTGTCAGAGTCTAGGTCTTACATGCGTGCATAATTATTAACATAAACAGGGAACGCATTAGTCTGATTTTTGAATTGATGTTTTTGTCATTCCAGATGACTTGTTAAATAATAGTTAACATTTGTTATTTTATACAAAATACATGTTTTTGTAAAACATCTACATATGTACCTATGTAACTTACTAATATTACATTGCGTATGACTGATTCCTAGTTTACCAAATCTGCTCAAAATCATTCCTTATATCTATTAATATTAATAGTTATAATAATTACACAGGTAACTAATGTAACGATATTATTATGTGTACCTATTGCAAAATAGAATAATTTAAAACTATATAACCTTTGAGCTATTTATACCTGTCATTGCCACAGCGTAGAGAACCCGACTCAAACGAGTTTATCCAATCAGAAGGGCGTGTAAGAGCTTGTGGAACAGGAGATGTTGGTGTCCCTTCAGATACGGATCGCCTAGCTCGAGAGATACATCAATTGTGGCAAGACCAGGTTGGCCCTAAGAGTGTTCGTCCAATAACATCTACTGGCGATGGTTCGGACGAAGAGGTTAGTTTGTGCGTTTTAAGTTTTTTTTCATTATTCGCTTGTGTTAGTTAGCGGTATAAATTATTTTACAATAAATTATTCAATGTTATTTATAAATACGTCAACGATTTAAATAATAATAGATATATTCGACTACAAATTAAAAATAACAAAAGTATAGCTTATATTTAAAACGTAGAACAAAATCTACAATGTCGGAAAGATTTTTAAGAATTTTATTTTAAAGATTTTATGGCTGTTCTTGACAATTATTATAAATGCTCATTTAATTTTTTATTTATACTATATTAAAAATTCCTATTAGAAAGTATTATTTCTTAACATTTTTAAAAATTTTATTTACCTTATTCTTATTAACCGTATTTACTTAATTTTTTGTAAAAAATTTCAATACATGTTTTTAACTCATTACTTTACATAAGTAATACGATAGAGTCAAATGTCAACTTATAAACTTTTATTAATTAAAATATCCTCGCTTGAGATTATGTTATTATTAACCATTTTTACTTCAACAATTCAATGACTTTTCTCCATTTCCCACCTTTCTACACTAAAAAATTACTACTTGAACAATACTGATTATAATCACTGCTTCAATCCATATTTGGATCGATTGATGATTCAGCGTTTCACACAAGCTGCCCGGAAAGAGGACATGATCGTGGAGACTGTGATCGCGGATCAGTTGGCAAAGACACCAGCCTGTGAACGAGAGAAATCGAGACATTTGCTCCAATCGGCGATCAAACACACTCCCGGAATGCCAAGGTAGCAGACTTCATGTTATTCTCAGCTTAAGTTGCGTCGTTTAAAAAACACTAAAACATTTAACTGTTAGGAACGAACCCTTTCTCTCTGGGATGTGTAAAGCATATTTCATGACATGTAAACAATCTCGCAAAAAACCCAACCAGTCTAACGAAAGATACTGACTGCGAGTGAAAACATAAGTATATTTTGAGTCGTGTCTACACAATCGAATTAGTTCGACAAACTAGATTGATGGAAACGTATGTCTATACAATAGAACTGGTTCGACAAGCTAAATATCAATGGGAGGTTGGGGACTTCTTTATTCTCACTGATAAATAATTGTATATAGTGAAGTACTGAAATTGTAGAGGTGTATAATCAGGGACAATAACTCACTATATATCAAATACGATCTACTACATGCTCATATTCATTGCTTAAATTGTCTTTGTTTACTACCTACGATGTATCTTGTATTTTTAAAGGATCTATCGGCCTGTCATGATAAATTAACTCAAAATTATTAAGATGAGAAGATCAAATTAAAAGCAATATAACATGAACAAAGAAATAAGGTGTTACCATTATTAAAAAATTAGTATATATCCCATCTAATTTTCATTGTATATTATCTGTATGAAATAGATGCTGTCTATCAATTTAACTTCAGAAGTGTATCAGTTTAACTACCTTGACCCTATGGGTATAGCGGTTGTAGAATATAATATAATATAGATACATTTATATAATATGCTCCATAATTCCTCCATTACGGAGTAATATTACAGGGGGAATTACTAAACTAGTGTAATTATATAGTTAAGTAATTCATTTTGTCTATAACCTTCTAAAACCAGCAGTCATTGTGTACTCTCAGCCACATAGAGAAATAGAATGTTATCCAACTTTGAAAATATAAAACACGTTGGATATCCAGATTTTGTTTATCGAAAACATTTGATCGTAAAACTTACAACTTTTCGTGTTATATTTGTATTTTAACTTTATATAAAGATAGTCAAACTGCAATCCCACAGGGCAACCATGAATATCCGCCATCAACGATATGTTTCTCTGAACTTTTTATATGAAGAAATGTCTAATGGAACGTTGCTATTTCTTTTGTTTTTTCTGTGTATGTCTAGCTCAAATAATCATAATTAGATCATTGTTATTGTTATTGTTATTGTTATTAGTATTGAGTATTGTGTAAAGTATAATATGAATAAATTTGCAAAAATAATATATAATAATTTACTTTTAAATTGTAAAATATAAATTACACAACCAGGTTAATCGAAATAGGATTTAACATTAAGGATTTAAAAGTGCATAAAAATTAGAACCTGGTTGTTTTTTAGATATAAAAGACTTCTTACTTTAATATAAAATGAATAACTAAATGTGCATTGAGTAATTCCATTTATTTGAACATTATTGAGATGATGTGTACATTATATAATTCGATGTATTTTGAAGATACAATCTTATTACGTTTACTGTTATTGTATGAGTGTTTGTAACTGATGTATGTATTTCAACTGTTACATTCCGGAGGCAAAAATAAAAATGAAATTATGAAATTGTAAATAAATATTGTTTGTGCTGTATACAATTTTGTAATAAAACAATTAGTGTTATTAAGAGAATGGATTGTCCTAATGTAAAATATATTGTAGAAAAATGTAACTAAATTTATATGAAAAATACATAATTTACCGACTTTTATAACTTTCGAATGAACTATACTCGTAATATTATTTGTTAATTTGTTGAGGTATATATTTATCAATCAGTGCATCAATGATATTTTTCCGTTTATAAAGTCATATTAGTGACCATACTATGCGACTCGCATCTACACTAGTGACACTTGTCCACTTGACCAGGGGAAGCATCCGTCCCCTTCACGAGTCCAAAGTACGGACCGGATCCAGCCAAGCGGAACACATGTTGGCCAATCGTATCCGATTTAATGCCCGTTTCATCACCCCGCGAGGACAAGATGCTGTTCGTGAACTGGCCGGCTTCTTCTTCAGCGTCGATGGCTCATTCACTCTCTATGAGTATCGTCAGATGGCCGGCAAAACGTGAGCTCATTTGTTATCATTATTATTATTATCTCTTATCTTATCAGTAGTAGAGTAGGAGTGGCTCTAGCCCCCTCCCCCCACCCACGCACATAACCCTCGAACCTCTTAACCAATCAGAATCGAGCAAGACTCCAACCATTGAAACGGCTCCAAGAGTATAAAAGAAACGCGTGCGTCTTTTTGTCTTTTTAAACAAAACTGCGCTATATTCAAATTTAAAAGTGCGTGGTATATAAAAAACGATTCGTCTCCTAGTAACGTAAAAATTGAGCGCTTCATACCAATTGCGAGGGAATTTCAAATTTGGTATGTATCATGACATTATTAATTACGCGAGAATATTTTAATTAAACGTGGAATTATGTACCGGTATTAAATCGTATTTAAGGGGAAAACTTACTGGAACACCCAATTTTAATACTTTTCTATTAATCAGAGGCAAACCATAATCCCGCAACAATTATACAAAGTTTACATAAATACTACTTGTCTTAAATTTCAGTAGTATCGCTATATATAACTGTATTTTGAGAAAATTGCTAAATTGCTACATTGCTAAATGATATAACTAAACTCCTAAATGAATCCCTTAATGTATGTTAAAAGTTCCCTACCGTTATGCTAAAAATACGCTTAACTCCTAAATGAATTCTTTAATGTGTGCTAAGAGTTCCCTACCGGTATGCTAAAAATACGCTAAACTCCTAAATGATTCCCTTAAAAGTATGCTAAGAGTTCCCTACCGGTATGCTAAAAATATGCTAAACTCCTAAATGAATCCATAAAAGTATGCGAAGAGTTCCCTTTCGGTGTGCTAAAAAATATGCTAAACTCTTAAATGAATCCCTTAATTTATGCTAAGAGTTCCCTAACGGTATGCTAAAGATACGCTAAACTTCTAAATGATTTCTTTAATATATGCTAAGAGTTCCTTACCGGTATGTTAAAAATATTCTTAACTCTTAAATGAATCCTTAAAAGTATTCTAAATGTTCCCTACCGGTATGCTAAAAATATTCAAAACTCCTAAACTTGTTATTTTTTACTTATGACACTTATGGATTCATTTAAGAGTTTAGACTATTTTTAGCATACCAGTAGGGAACTTTTAGCATATATCAAGATAATCATTTAGGAGTTTAGAACATTTTTAGTATACCGATAGGGAACTCTTATCATACATTAAGGGATTCATTTAGGAGTTTAGCGTATTTTTAGCATACCGATAGGGAACTCTTAGCATACTTTTAAGGTAATCATTTAGGAGTTTAACATATTTTTAGCATACCGGTAGGGAACTCTTAGCATACATTAAGGGAATAATTTAGGAGTTTAGTTATATAATTTAGCAATTTATTAATTTTCTCAAAATACAGTTTTATCTAGCTATACTACTGAAATTTAAGACAAGTAGTATTTATGTAACCTATGTATAATTGTTGCGTGATTATGGTTTGCCTCTGATTAATAGAAAAGTATTAAAAATGGGTGTTCCAGTGAGTTTTTCCCTTATGTTAGTTTAACTTCAGCAGTGACTTGTTGGCAGCGTGTGAAGATTGTTCTTTTGATCAGTTGATAAATTGTTGCAAAGAATGTTTTACGTCAAGGATCGAAGATTTTATTCAGTAAGTATACTGATGTTAGCGTTGAAAAATATCTTAGGAAGTAGGTATAATGTCATGAATCAAAAATTTACACAGATTGTTGATGGTTGAAGTAATGTGAAATATATATAACACATAGCGATAAAGCTAACGATTTTCATTGAAGGAATAAATAATTCACCGCGATTAAAAATGGAGATATTGATTGCCCCATTCTTGGAGACAGTTATATTCAACATCTAAATTCTCGTTTTTCAGTAAATAATTACCGCCAATGTAAACAATAACTTCAGGAATTTTTACAGATATATCTCCATCCAAAACTATAAATCAAATACAAAATCTCGGACTTCTTCCTCTTCATGTGTGAGACAGTGGTCGCATAATTTTTATAACTTTATGTATTGCGTCATAAATCTTCAAATTTCTTGAATTGATCAGATTGAGATCGAAGAGCATGTTTAGCTAACATAATCCTTGCTGCGCCGCCTGCATATTATTATATAATAAAGTAGCCTCTACCAACCAACTTTTTTCAACATCATCAGATTGAAATCGACAAAGGTTTGGTGTAGCAAGCAGTTGTTCTACAATAAAAGCGATATTGTTTACAGAACGATGAATTGTACGATTGGTATCTACAGAAAGATCATTTTTGCATAACACGAGAGAATGATATTATCCAATCTAACTGAAAATATCTCTGGCTTCTTTTAAATCCGAATTGTGTTGTCGAATATCTTGTCCAACATCTTTGTTATTGCAAATAGGGAAAAAACACAAACATATTTGAATAAATCTCGCAGAATCAGTATCTCTAGGATGAACTGCAGAAAACGTTTATTCGGAGAACACTTGTAGAGCCAATGGTATACGTTTTGTTTCTCTATACGTGTTTTGGATTGATACTTCTATAGAAGTAATCGAAATTATTTAGAAAGTCTGAACCATAGATATTGTATCTTAAATATACACTTAAATATCTTAAATATAAAAGAATGTATAATATCTATGGTCTGAACACTATGTTATTTAATTCAGATAGATTTAAAGAATCTAGAGCGAGCGTTACCTACATATTCAAATCCCAATTAGAATGTGTATAATAGATAAACAATAAATAACATATTTTTAAACATGCGATGGAATATAAATTTTAACAAAATACTCGTATGTCTTAGACCTGTAGGTCTGTTAACATAATTCAATATCTTTATTATTCAAAGGCGGCACACAACACATGTTAATATATGTATATCAAAATGGCAAACTAACTTCAATTGCCACCAAAAAATGTGCCGATATTTTAAAGTGTTTAGCATCGCATGAGGGTTCTTGTCGCTCACTCTAGATTCATTGGTCAGAACATTCTAATTGACTGATGGCATTATATCATCCGATCGGGATCTTGATATGCACTTTCGAAAACCAGTTGTTTCGAAGACATTTTACGATGTGGACAATATTGTTTACCTGATCGTAACCCCTCTCCTCTTCTCACGAACCAAGCATAGTAAGAGGACATGTACATCGATATCTAAAGTATTCATTGGAAAGATTTTAAACGGTACGATAGGTCCCCTGAACACAAACTTTAAAAGGATATATAATTATGTTCGTACTAATAGTTTGTATAATCAAAAATTGAAATATCCACAGTAGTATGGCAGGAGTACCTCTAACTCACCCCCCTCTTGCCCCCCCCCTGCCCCCAAAAATTTCAAATTTA